>JAVYIG010008469.1:0-89054 GCA_035222895.1 Strongylocentrotus droebachiensis
ACTGGCAAATGGTCACTTACGTCACTTAAAATTGTTCCACACCAAACTTCTTCTAAATTGTTCGTAAAAATATTATCAATTAAAGTACAAGACCTGTCAGTTATTCGGGTTGGACAATGAATCATGGGATATAAAAAATGAGTCATCAATAATTCTAAAAAATCATTAACAGATTGGCAAGAGTTAACATCAAATAAATTAATATTAAAATCGCCCATAAGATATATGTCTTTATTTTCCTTATGAACAACATTTAAAGTATCTTCTAAAATATCTAAAAACGATTGCACTGGTTGATTTGGAGGCCGGTAAATAACACCAATTAAAACATTTTTCTTTACCTTTTCAATTTCTATAAACATTGACTCAAAACATTCATTATTTACATCTAAATCCTTACGTTGTTTATATTTCAATTTCTCATTTAATAAAAGTCCTACACCTCCTCCTTTCTTACCTTGTCTTACATTCAATAAAAAAATATAATCATTAAAATTGTAGAATGGGTCAGCCTCTTTAATCCAAATTTCAGTAAAACCAATTGCAGAAAATTGCACATCAATAGCATCTAAAAGCGAACATATTGCACTATAATTCTTATTTAAACTACGACAATTTATATGAAGGTAACTTGATGTAAAATATACTTTAGAATGAGAATTAAAAGTGTTTAAACATGAATTAAATTCCTCGGACGTATAACAAAAACTATTTGGTCCATATTCTTCATCCTCCTCTGTAGTTGGACTCAATAACTGATGTATATCTTGGGGTTCTATAGGCATCTATATTTCACATTTATTCCGATCATTTTCACTGGCATTTTGACATAAAAAATAAAGAGAAAATAGAAAAACATGTACATGACACAGATAATATAAACGAACATACAAAACTAAGGTTACGAAACCGAAGCCTAAAACACACACAATTAAAACCAATAACTTAAAACAGTTCAACAACTTAAACAAAAAACACAAAAGTTCAGAGATTTAAAATATTGTTGAAATAGAAGAACAATTCATAAATGGAAGAAAAAAAGAACTAAAAAAATCATGAATATTCACTAAGACCAAATTAAACTCTTTTAAAATAAAACAATTCTTTTTTGTGGTTGAATGAAAATTTAAGGACTTTAAAACATTTACTAATTCATTTAACATGGCTAAGCAAAGACAAGACAATTTTTAATTGTTACCCAGTTCAAAACAAATCAAAACTTGATATTTCAGGAAATTGTCAACCAATTTTCCTTTTAAGATGCTACGATCAAGTATATATAAAATTTGGAGCCTTTCAATATGTGTCGAATTGAAGTGTATGTAATAGTTTGTGATGGTGGTAGATATAATATATACGGTTAAATCTTAAATAGAAGTAGTGTTAGTGATTAGTGATTAATCTTAAAGGTAAAGACCAGTAATGGTCATGCGATTGCATTGTGAAAGAAACGTTGTGGAATCGATCAGAAAAGGTCGATCATCTAGCATCTAGCATCTGCAAGGTTCTGGAATCATCAAAATGATAAGAAATTTGGCTCATTCTTCGTAAAGTTACAAGCACTATACACAGAAAGATGTATATGGGACTACCCTATCTCTCTCACCAGACCATGAGAGAAATAAATTTACCAAATATATGAATTAGTAGGCGGTTTCCCGGCAAATTTTTTATCATCATGTATTAGTCAAAACATATTCTTTCACATGATTGGTAATGAGAGCTTCCATTTCATTTTTTGAAATTGGGGCGTTGCCAATACTGGTCTTTACCTTTAAATAGAAGTAGTGAATGATTAGTGGATGTTACTTGTTAGATTAGATGGGTACCAAATCGTGCAATATGTAATCCTATCATAGCTTTTTTTTAATTATCTAAAATGATTACAATACTTAAATTATTTACGTTAATGTAACTCGATTTAACTGAGTAAAAATTTGTTCAGCAAAATAAGTAAATTCTACTGAAGATGCCGTAGTAATGCTTACTTAATAAAAATAAGGCAATTCTTTTCCTCAATTTTATTGAGTTATTTCGACTATTATTTTTTGACAGTGTAAGCAACCAGGGGACAAACGGCTTAATCCTCTCCGATGGACTTGGTATACTGAGGACCGCGGCCTGCCTTACGTTACCAACGGGCAGTAGGAAGGACTTTTAGATTCGCACGAAGTACGATCGACGTCCTTTTAATGCACTGTCTTGAATGGACGTCACACGTATCAGTCCACGCAAATCTAAAAGTCCTACGCTTCGATCGACTTCGGGTTTCCGAACTGCCCGCGGGATCTCCCGGTTACGCCACTGCTCTACCACTGAGCCATCACGTCTCCATGGAAACGTTGGCGTTGCTCCCTTTAACATTGAGATAATTACAGTATAGATTAATATCAATTTACCTTTAAATATTTAAAAGTTAGGCCTTTGGTTTACTGCACTTCGCGCGCATAATTATTATTATCTTGTATAATATAGCTTGGAGGCCGTTGGGGCTTTCACTTTAAAATGAAGCAAAATTGAAACATATTTGTTGCATTATTATATCGAAATGAAAGTTATACCACAAACAATTAAAGGTAATATGTCCCATTTGCAGGCCAAAAATATGAAAAGGTTAAATTCAAATGGCATTTGAAAGATAATACTAATTTAGAACTCCCCTTAAAAAAGGGGGGCTTGAAAGTGTCTTTAAGTGGGAAAATAACGACTATTAGTTGTCAAATCGACTTAGGAGCTATAGAGCCAATAAGTAATAGTCTTGATTTTCAGACCGTTTGTGTACCGCATAGTCGTACGTTTTATGGTGCGCAAAGATTCAATCAGCTTAATTTTGGCCATTACAAGAAGTGGGTTATTACTGTCATCCTTTACAGCTCATTTTATGTATGTTATTATACCAAAGAAGAAAAAAGCCAGTCAGTCACTCAATAGTGTCTGACAGTGAAGTCTAGCAAATAAACGGGTTTCCTTGCATAATTTGAATATTAAGACACTGCTAAAGTTTAAATTTCACAGATTGGACATAGGCTTCATGCCATATTCATAATTCCTGTAAAGTTCTACAGAATGTGAGGTTGGCTGCGAAAGGGACATAGTATATTTAAGTGTCTTAATTATTTTTCCACTGTGATTGATTAGGATGATTCTTGGTAACGAGATGACCGAATACATGATTTTAAATGTTATGTAGTCTTTATATTGACTAAGTAAAATCCTTCATTAATTTTTGCGACTAAAGATACTCTTTAAAGTCCATATTATGGTACGAACTGGGCTCCAAAGAAGATGGTGTTTCTTCGTCCAAAATTATAAATAAACAATGACAACTTATGTTGATTTTGATCTGTGTGGAAAGTTCTAGACCTAGTATAACAATCTGGAGCAATAAACTTCCGCCCATATGATTTGCTTTGTCATTGTTTACAATGTCGACTACTACGTCATATGATTGTATACAGTAGAGTAAATATCAGCATTGTACAATACCCCGAAGGGGTGGGAACACTAAATGGAATAGCTCGCCAAGCATATAAATAGAAGAGCGCGCCTTGCAGCGTCACAATTACATTTTCTTACCTAGCAATTGGAATCGAGGTCTCTTGCGCTTTCGCAGTGTCGGAACCAGGCTGATCTTGTGCCCGCAAACGAAGAAAGTACAATCTTTAGCCATCTTTTCTACTTCAGATCTAGCATAAAATACCATCAACAGCTAAGAAAATGGCTTCCCAAGTGCGCCAAAACTACCATGAAGAGTCTGAGGCTGGAGTCAACCGCCAGATCAACCTGGAGCTGTACGCATCCTACACGTACTTGTCTATGGTGAGCATTACATTACAACACACACAATCTCTATGCGGACTGCGTAACTGAAAATATGTGGCCGTTTCTAGTCAACAAAGTTGAACAAACGTCTCGAAAACAAGAAATATTTTGCATGATTGTAAAACATTTTGTGATTTATTCGTAAAGAATGTGTATGAATGTGATATGGCCGTGTTTGTGATGTGTTCAGAGACTGTTAAATATACAAAATTCATGTTTCCAAACGTGTCCATCTGCAGACTCTACAAAAATGTTATTTTGTAATGGTCTCGAACCTATACTTCATGCATGCATGCATGCACTGCACTGTATGCACAGTGTATAAAACCGTGCAGTGTGCAAAAGATCATTTGCATTGTATTCTTTACCAGTGCATTCTGTGTATAGATCTACGTGTGATTTCCACGAGCTAGTGGGTAGGAAATGAGTAAGTGCCAAAGTTCAAATTCGCAGTAAACCACTGATTAACTGGGTTCATCGTGTGACCTGCGGAACAGGCAGGGTTGGGTTGTTAATGTTTGAACAGTTGCAATTGTTAACAAATTGTTTTTCACTGCGGCATGGGCATGGCAAATTTAATTTATATTGACAGAACTTGTTAATTTTCGTTTATTTTCCCTTACCATCTTCACAACCTTTGTGACAGTTTTAGCTGAGCATGTCAACAGGAACAATAGGGGGGGGGGGGGGTGGTATGAGGTTTGCACTTTACACAGTTTGAGGGAGGGGGTGGCTTGTAAACTAAAATATTAAAATTGTACTGTTTGTCAGAATTTGAATATTGTTAATTTATCTTTACAATACTATTTACAGTTTGCACAAAATTATGGGCCAATAACGTCCTTAAATAAAGAAGACAAAAATTCAAAATCTCACTATAAAAAGGTCTCATTCATCTTCATTAGACTTGTGTGTTTACGCCACTGATGTAATCATTACACGTTTTTTCAATTAATGCAAGACCTATTTAATCTAACCCAGTTTTTCATTACATTTTCCTTCCTTCCAGGCCTTCTACTTCGACCGTGACGATGTTGCCCTCAAGAACATCCACAAGTACTTCTTGAAGGCGTCTGATGAGGAGCGGGATCACGCTCAGAAGCTCATGACGTTCCAGAACCAGCGCGGAGGTAGCATCGTGTTCCAGGACATCAAGGCCCCTTGCAAGACCCAGTGGTCCTCCGCTCACGACGCCATGAAGGACGCCCTTGACCTGGAGAAGAGTGTCAACCAGTCTCTCCTTGACCTCCACAAGGTCGCAGCCAACCACGATGACGCTCAGGTAAGAAGACTTTTTTTGTATTTATTCTTTTAGGCCAAATAACAAAAATAAAGTGTTTCTTGTCCAGACTTTTAAAAGAAAAGGAGGAGGCAGGGCATTACAATTTACTATTTTGCAATTTTTGGCTATTTCTTTCTAAGATGGATGTTAGATTCTTGATTACAATTGCAGTTTGTCTTTTTTTGTTTTAATTAAAGCTTCACCTATTGATAAGTATGTGAGTGCACAACTTTGTGTTGTATGGCTTCCACCATTGCTGCCCTGAATCATACATGTGATGTAAATAATGTGAATGTGGACCAGTGTGTTTTTAAGCATTTGTCCTGTTGGAAATTCTGTTTAAAAAACATCATAAATTGGGTTTGTGTAGTTAATTGTTTATTTGCCTCTTTTATAAAACTTAAAATCAATAATGAATGCTAGAATTCAATTACAAATTTGCTCTTAGCCAATCAAATCCAACAATTTCAGTTAATCAGTAGCTTATAAGAGTTAATGTAACTAGTTATTGATAACAAGTTTTATGTTGGAAATGGGTTCAAGTGATCTGTCCAGTAATAAACTTTTATTGAATTCAATAGCTCAATGTATTCTTCTCAATCATAACAAATTTGAAGTCAATTTAATACAGTGTAACATGTACACATGTGTTATGAAAGAAAAATGGAATCTACTAAATGTTTGCAAAACCTTGAAAATAGTAGTTCCCAAAATATGGATAATGTAAAAATGTAAAAATGCATTACATGAAAAGAACAAAACAAACAAAATCTACATTCAGTAAAATCAATTCGTTGACTTGTTCCCTAATCTTTATTGAGACCTACAGTGTATAATTATATAAATATAAGCACTGCTTTTCAATAGGTTCCTCACATTCTACTTATATGAATTGAGAATCATTGAGATGTACTCATACATGTATTGTATAACTTTTATTTTATACAGGTCTATGTCTATATTTTTGGTAAAATGTGGAACAAAAAAAACTTGAACTTGATAGTGAAAACTAATAAATTCTCTTTCTCTCTCATCCTCCAGATGACAGACTTCATTGAGGCCAACTATCTGACCGAGCAAGTGGAAGCCATCAAGGAACTCGGAGGTTACGTCACAAACCTCGCTCGGGTCGGCGCTGGTCTCGGAGAGTACATGTTCGACAAGGAGCATTTCGAATAGAGCTCCAACCTCTCCCTCTTCTTCCCAGGGCCCCCATTATCTCTCTCTAATGCACCCTAAAACCTCCAGACAAAAAAAAAATCTATTTTAGAGAACTATTGCAGTTTTACTTTCTTTGGCTCTCACAAACACACCCCTGATGAAGTTCTTTGTGTGCATTTGTGCAATCTGTCTCTTGCTCTCAGAGAAAACTCAAAACATAGCAATGCTGTAAAACTAATTATGGAGCCAATGCATTAAAATGCTTTAAAAAGTTTATCGAGAAATATATATACTATTGAGAGCCAGTATCATATCATATATGAATATCTACAGTACTCGTTCATGATGGTAATCATTAGTCTTTGTTTAAATGTAAACATTTAGAATTGTGGGCCCTGGTGACTAACACCGTAATTTGGTGCAAAAAAAATTAAAAAATACCTAGTTGTGCATTTCGCTTGACAGCGGCTTGAGATGTATTGAAGATCATTACATCCTACCTCACAAGGTAATAAAAAAATCAGCAAAAAGATAAAATATAATGTCTTTGAGTTATGTCATTTTTAAAACTTTGTTGACAAATGATAGAGATGATTAGAGTGAGAGGAAGATAGTTGTGATGATTTGAGAGAGATGAGTAGAGTGAGAGAAAGATAGTTGTGATGATTTGAGAGAGAGGAAGATAGTTTGGATGATTAGAGAGAGAGGAAGATAGTTGTGATGATTTGAGAGAGAGGAAGATAGTTGTGATGATTTGAGAGAGAGGAAGATAGTTGTGATGATTTGAGAGAGAGGAAGATAGTTGTGATGATTTGAGAGAGAGGAAGATAGTTGTGATGATTTGAGTGAGAGGAAGATAGTTGAGATGATTTGAGAGAGAAAAGGATAGTTGTGATGATAAGAGTGAGAGGAAGATAGTTGTGATGATTTGAGTGAGAGAAAGATAGTTGTGATGCATTAAGAGAGAGGAAGATAGTTGTGATGATTTGAGTGAGAGGAAGATAGTTGTGATGATTTAAGTAAGAGGAAGATGTGATGATTTGAGAGAGAGAGAGAAATATAGTTGTGATGATTTGAGAGAGAGGAAGATAGTTGTGATGATTTGAGAGAGAGGAAGATAGTTGAGATGATTTGAGAGAGAAAAGGATAGTTGTGATGATAAGAGTGAGAGGAAGATAGTTGTGATGATTTGAGTGAGAGAAAGATAGTTGTGATGATTTAAGAGAGAGGAAGATAGTTGTGATGATTTGAGTGAGAGAAAGATAGTTGTGATGATTTGAGAGAGAGGAAGATAGTTGTGATGATTTGAGTAAGAGGAAGATAGTTGTGATGATTTGAGTAAGAGGAAGACAGTTGTGATGATTTGAGAGAGGAAGATATTTGTGATGATTTGAGTGAAAGAAAGATAGTTGTGATGATTTGAGAGAGAGGAAGATAGTTGTGATGATTTGAGTGAGAGAAAGATAGTTGTGATGATTTAAGAGAGAGGAAGATAGTTGTGATGATTTGAGAGAGAGGAAGATATTTGTGATGATTTGAGAGAGGAAGATAGTTGTGATGATTTGAGAGAGAGAGAAATATAGTTGTGATGATTTGAGAGAGAGGAAGATAGTTGTGATGATTTGAGTGAGAGAAAGATAGTTGTGATGATTTAAGAGAGAGGAAGATAGTTGTGATGATTTGAGAGAGAGGAAGATATTTGTGATGATTTGAGAGAGGAAGATAGTTGTGATGATTTGAGAGAGAGAGAAATATAGTCGGGATGATTTAAGTAAGAGGAAGAAAGTTGGGATGATTTGAGTGAGAGGAAGATAGTTGTGATGATTTAAGAGAGAGAAATATAGTTGGGATGATTTGAGTAAGAGGAAGATAGTTGGGATGATTTGAGTAAGAGGAAGATAGTTGTGATGATTTGAGTAAGAGGAAGATAGTTAGGATGATTTGAGTAAGAGGAAGATAGTTGTGATGATTTGAGTGAGAGGAAGATAGTTGTGATGATTTGAGAGAGATGTAGATAGTTGTGATGATTTGAGAGAGAGGAAGATAGTTGTCATGATTTGAGAGAGATGTAGATAGTTGTGATGATTTGAGTGAGAGGAAGATAGTTGTGATGATTTGAGAGAGAGGAAGATAGTTGTGATGATTTGAGTGAGAGGGAGATAGTTGAGATGATTTGAGTGAGAGGGAGATAGTTGTGATGATTTGAGAGAGAGGAAGATAGTTGGGATGATTTGAGTGAGAGGAGGATAGTTGGGATGATTTGAGAGAGAGAATGATAGTTGTGATGATTTGAATGAGAGGAAGATAGTTGTGATGATTTGAGTGAGAGGAAGATAGTTGGGATGATTTGAATGAGAGGAAGATAGTTGTGATGATTTGAGAGAGAGGAAGATAGTTGGGATGAATTGAGTGAGAGGAGGATAGTTGGGATGATTTGAGAGAGAGGGAGATAGTTGGGATGATTTGAGTGAGGGAAAGATAGTTGTGATGATTTGAGTGAGAGAAAGATAGTTGTGATGATTTGAAAGAGAGAAAGATAGTTGTGATGATTTGAAAGAGAGAAAGATAGTTGTGATGATTTTGAGAGAGAGGATGATAGTTGTGAAGAATAGAGAGAGAGGGACATACTCGTGAAGAACAAAACAAAATCGATATTATGTATTGTGACAGTTTTCCAGTCATCACTCATCACTTCTCTTGTTATTCTGTGTCTGCTTGTCTGTCTGACCAAGTTGCGGATCCAGCTGGCGGCAAGAAAGAGAGAGAGAGGGGGGGGGGGGGGGGGGGGGGGGGTTGCCCAATCCGTGAAGAAGAAAAAAAAATCCCCTACCCCTCTCCCCTCTCTCTCTCTCTCTCTCTCTTTCTCCTTCTCTCTCTCTACCCTCTCTCTCTCTAACTCTCTTTCTCTCTCTCTCTCTCTCTGTTCACCCTCAGCCAGTCGCCTGAAATAAGAATAACATGAACATTAATCAATTTTGTCGCCCTCGGTTAATTTTTTTTTTAGCGAGTAAATAATCCCTCTTTAAAAATCATCTGGGACCAACTTCAACCCTGCCATAGGACACAATCATGACATGAGCGCCATTAATATAAGGACATCTCAAACTATCTCCGTTATATTGTGTAACATGGTTGATTAAAGACTTGGGTTACAACCCAAAGGGATTCTCTTTTTAAAAAAAAAACACACGGAAAGAAAAAAAGTAAACAAAAACCCCTTTTTGTTAAAGGCCCCATCTTCCCTTTCTTCGAGGATTCGCTTTCTCAGTTTCATTTTCTTAACATTCCTTTTTTTTCCTTCTTCGTCGTTTTTTGGCTTTCTTCTTTTTCTCCTTGACCATGTGCTCCTCTTGTAATAAAATTATTAAAAAGAGCAAGAAAAAACAACAACGAAGAAAACAAAACTAAAAAACATCCGAGGCTACGCATGACTTTCACCTCGAAATCCTTCAAGCAATGGGCTGGAAAAGGACAAATACGGTGTATTGCGCTATATCAGCACGCCATTGTTTAACACAATTTTTTGTTTGGAACCAGCAACCGTGACATCTGGGCCAGTATGACGTCACACTTACGTACGCAGTCTATTCAAAGACAAATAAAATAAATGGTTACGAGACTATTTAAAGGTGATACAAATTAAGTGTTGGTATGGGGTCATGAATTTGGGTCAAATGAATATATTAGAAGCATAATAATGAAATCCCCGGATGCGATCCTACAATATTCAATGATCGTTGTCGCGGTTATATCTGAGTCTAGAGTGATCATAAAATTGTGAATAATGTATAGCTCCTTCTCGAGATTGATGTTAATATTACTTTAGCTTTAAACTGTTTGTAAATTATATATCACTTGAACTGCATATTCCAAGATTGTCAATATAGGCGTTATTTGAAATGTGTCGGGAGCACCGAATAATTAGATATTTTAATTTCTCAAAATCCTTAGCGTTTTAGAGCCCATTTTTTTGTCAAAGTTGCTTATAGTCTAACACTAGGTTTCACAATGGTAATGCAAATTTCAAATTTCATTCTACAATCATGTTGAAATATTACCAAAACTTTCAGATCGAAAAATAAGCGGCCCTAGCGAGGCGAATTTAATATGGTTAATGTGTAGAGCTAGAGGCACCAGCAGGTTTATTATTATTATTATGTGAATGTTCTTTGGAAACTTGTATTGTGATTCATGTTCATTTCAGTTTTTAACTGTCAGACACGAAGATCTTAATAAAATCCATTTATCTATCAATCTATTGATATGTTTACCAGACACCAACAAAACGCTTTTGTTTTTTCACTGGGCTCGATTACATTTTTGTATATAGAGATTAGATAAGCATGGTAAACAAATCGGATATTTTGACTGGTATAATAAAGCTTTGTAATAGTCTTCTTGAAACTTTCCTTGGACAACATCCCTCGATCGTGTTATTTGTGAAGTGATGCTGATTTTTTAAAATTATATTATCAAACAAAATATTAAGGAATTTGAAGAAATCCATAGGAACCAGTCCAACTCCTTGGTTATTAATACAGACTTACACAGTTAACATCTAAATTATAATAGCCTACCGGCCTCGGTAAATTTGATGTTGTTTTTTTTCATAACGCAAGAATGTATAAGGTGGACTGGCGTACGTATTGCCTTTGTTGAATACTTGTAGATTTAGCTTTAATATGTCTCATTTTAAGAAAACACAGATCGTGACAAATCAATTTGTGTAGGCCTACATGCGTGCTTCAAATATTATGGCAAAACTTGTTAAGGATATTTAATTATTAACTGTAGGCCTAATAATCCAAACACTGAACATGTGATTCTGTTAAATGTTTTATAACAGGTTATAGCCTACTGTGTTGAATATGGAACCAGGAAAAGTGAAGAGAGGATAACAATTAAGGAAGCACTGATGGGTCGAATTCTGGATGCCCCCTGATCACGAGTTTTACCATTTCATAAGATAGACGGTGCCATATTTGGAAATAAGCTTCGTCATCTTGTTAAACGTCATTTGCTATAAATAGATATCCCCATTTCACTTTAGGTTCGTGCGCAAATCTATGTTTATTCTTGGGTGATTGTGCGGGCGAGTTGGACTTTGTACTCCGTTTGTGTTTGTGTGCAAAACGAAAGGCGTTTTTCAGAGGGAGAAAAACCAGTAAAAAGAACACCGCCGAAGAACTGCATGATCACCTGACAAAAAACTGTTGCCAATTTTATCAATCGCTAGATTGGTGTTATATAATTTTCAACAATTTTGGTTTAAAATATCAAAATGAATTAAAAATAAATTGAATTCTATTATTTTCTTCATATTATGAAAGCATTTTCATATATAAATTTGATACACATTTACTTTACTTTTTTAGTTTTTAAATTGGCAATGTGATGATTGATTGGGTCCACACACTGATCTGCATTGATGTAGAAAACGGGCTCGAAGAGTCACATTTACCATAATCATAATGTCTCCTTTTCCTGGATTTTTCATTCCTGTGGCATTTTTTCAAAGGCTGGGAATTGCACGAGAACAAGGATGAAGAGTTCGAAAAACAGTTTTCAAACAATTATGTCCAATAAATGCCATACATAAAGCAGCGAAAATCTTGCCGTTCTAAATTCTAGGAAATTATTCATGCTTTTAAAATCATCATTCTGTCATATAGGTTAACACGTGATAAGAAGGATTAGTTTAGGTTCTTTTTATTCTATCGTAAATCTGCAAAGGGCTATATATGCTATGCAGCCTACCACGAAGATATTACGAAGGCCTATGTACTTTACCACTTTAATATGCAGGCACACTAAACAACTATACTCATTGCGAGATATAGGCTAATATATTGTGTTCGTTTTAAAAACTAGTCAAATGTCCAGAAGTAATAATGTATGCCACTAAATCAATTGTTCTTTGTTCAGGAATATAAATGTTGAGACAATGTAGGAGTTTTCAAACTCAATCATGGCAATTGCATTTACATAATAGAATATCATTCATGCCTGTAAGAAAATAGATTGAGACATATTTACCATAACGGTATGCTAAATGACGAGATGTTTTTACCACCTCTCATCTCCCCCAAAACAATGGATTTTTGTTGTAGCCCCCATAAATTATGTGCCCCATTCGACTGAGAGTCAAGTTTTCAGAGACATTTCCCAGACTCACTCGCTCCGCCCGCTTGCTTTATAGTTTATCTCATTAAAATATATTGAAAACCTTATTTAGGGATCATGCCTAAAAAAAACCATGAGTGTAATTCATTGCATTAAATCAATCAGACCATTACCTACAACAGTTTGTTGTTGTTGGTGTTGTTGTTGGCTTTTAAGGCTGTCCAATCTGAAAAGATTATTTCCGTCTGGCTACACCATCGAAATCCGAGTTGGTTTGGTTTGAGTTCGTTGGGCTCATAGTTGGGCTACACTGTCTTTCGAGCTATTCATCGATGATGATTAGATGGCGCTATTTATTTTTCTTTGGTTCAAATATTGATTCAGCGAGTCTCACAGCTTCTGTTCAATCGATGGTGTGGGCAATTATGTAATAGGAGTCGAACGCGAACAGGGTGCGAGTAGTATTAAAGGTTAACTGTGCAGTGCCAAACTATGCTTTTCTTCCTTTCTCTTTTGTAAATTTGTTTAAATCTTACGGAATATGTTCAATTTCAATTTCAATTTATTCAGCCAATCATTAAAAACAATTTACAATGACACTGGTACTGGAAAAATAATTATAACATGATGACAGACTATGGACCCCTGAGAAGCAGAGCTTGTTAATGGGGCCCATTAACATAGAATTTAATACAAATATAATAAAAACATACTATAACAAGCAAAACAACTATCAATGTTCACAAATTCCACAGCTTAAATAGTGTTGAACAAGTTTTTTTCTCTGTCTGCTTTTCAGTGTTCATTGTCGAATCAATTACCTTTCTGCCAGACATTCTGCAAACAGCAATAAAAGGTCCAATATGATCAAATATTTACAATGATATGCGATCAAAAATTATTAATATAATATATACCGTGTTTAAACCGGATTGTGACCAGGCGCGTACGCAGGGGAGGGGGGGGGGGGGGGGGGTTAATCCCATTCATTAAAACAAAATTGTTTCTGTTGAGTATTAAAAAAATAATGCTACCCAACCCCATCATGCACTTATCTAAGAAAATGTTTTACCCGACTGCTTAAGGTAGCATAATAAATGCTTGTATGTAAGCAACCAGACGGCCGACGGCTTTAGGTCCTCTCCGAGGGATGAGGATTAATGCCTTACCAAAGGGCACTAGCGCATCGCCTTGGTTTCGAACCCGGGTCACCGGATTATGAGACCACTGCTCTACCGACTGAGCTATGTCGAGGTGCGTTTCAGATCGGCTTGTAAATGAACATGTTTTTGAAATTTTTCAGCAATTACAGGCACTTAACGATAGGTTGCCTACCCGAACTCTCTCTCTCTTTCTCCCTATCTTACCTTCCCCTTCACTCCTCTCTCTTTCTCCATTGGCACTCCTTCCCCTCTTCTTTTCCCTCTTCCCATCTCCCCTCTGTCTCTCCTTTTTCTTTTCACTCTTCCGTTCTCTCTCTCTCTCTCCCTCTTTTGCATTCCTCCACTATCTGTCCCACTCTTCAGCTTCTCTCCTACGAATACGCTCTTCAGCTGTCTCTCATTCAGATAAAAAAGTCTTGCATCTTTATAATACACTTTCATTCTGTATGCATCATATTCCGTTTGCTAAAAGAAAAATCCTTCAGGTACAATTTAAATTTGTTGTAAAATCAGTCAAAAGTTTTATGAAAACAATATGAAATCAGTGGTGACAATGCCCTGGGGGTGTTTCACAAAGACTAAGATCGACTTAAAGTTGGATTTAACTTTGACAGGCCATTCATGCCACTGGTTACTCTCACTATTGGTCTCTTAATTATGATCTTTAGATAATATTTTTTCCTTCAATAATGAACTATCTAACATATATATTCTGTAGATTTGACACCACGATTTTTATTTTCAGAGACCTATGCCAGTAAATGTTAAGATCAAACACTGAGTAGCATGCACGGTCTTAGTTGATCTTAGTCTTTGTGAACCACCAACTGGAGTTCCTTCCAGATTACCCCACTACAGTTATAATTTTGAGTGTTCATTGTACCATAGCACACATAGTACTCTTATCCTTCCTAATGGAATCGAAAGTGATTTTTACCTCCTAAAAATTGATCATTCACCTCCTAAAATTGATCATTTTAAATGATGATAATAATAATAATATAAATAATATAAGTCCCTTTAGAGTAAGTTATAATAATAATAATAACAATATTTATAAAGCGCAACATATCCATCTCCTGACAGATGCTCAAGGCGCATACAAATAATTAAAATTAATATTCAACATACTTACGATTAAAGAAATATTAAATGTTAACTTACATTAGATAACACAACTTCATGGTGCCATGGTACATACAATGTGGCACAGAGTGATTATTCGTTTTGCATGCATTGTATAAAAAGAACATTGAAATTTAACAACATGCATTGAGCATCAGGTGAGTTTTAAAAGTAGAAAGAGTGCAATATTACTGTTCCTATTTCATGAACGTGACATTTTGTGTGTGATAAATACAATCAGAAATACAATGTATTGATTTTAATCTTAATATTTTGTAAAAAGTATTTTACTTTTTTTTGCACCTGCCTGCACATATTTGCTATCAAAAATGAAATAATCATCGTAGCTTGAACATATCACATTGGATTATACCTTTTCACACAGTTGGTCTCTATTTTTTACCTATAGTTTCTGAAATAACATTGAAATACCATGACAATTTATGACACGCTAAATGCAATTTGTTCATTGCGAAGTTCAAGGATGAGGTAGACAAAAATACCTTGATTAACAAAAAAATACTTTTTCATTTTTTCCATGCAACATGTAAATTAAGAAAATAGTATTTAATATTCCCTTCTGGTTGATATAATTCAGTAACATATGTACTACCTACTCTGTACAAAATAATAACAATAAAAATGCCCTTTTTCCCTTCTCAATCTAAAATAAGGCTACAGATGTCCATTGCAGTAAAACATGTTACGCAAAGCTGTTTACTCTCATACAAACAATTTTACAGGTTCATGAATAAATGAATTACCTTGAAAGTCCTCCAATTGATGTAGAATTATATAAGACTTAGAATAAAATAACACGAACTTGAACTAAATGGTGGTATTCTCGAAAGCGGACTAACTTCATGGACTAAGTATGGAATGCCAAGTATATGAATATGTTTTTGAATAATTAAATCTGTCACTAAATTAAAATAAAATGTAATAACATAATTAACAAACAACAATATAACTATGATATAATTATGTTATCATGGTAATTTAGTGACATATCAAACTATTCAAAAATATATTCATTTTTTCACTAAGCATTCCGTTCTAATTCGGTGGATTAAACCATGGAATAAAGTTAGTCCGCTTTCGAGAATACCACCCTCAAAAATTTGCGCCAAATCTAAAGCAGTACCTGTATAAAAAACAAGGTAAAAATGTACACTTTAAAACATCCTCTTTACATATGGGAATGAAATATGTTTAGAGACCAATCCATGATTTGGTAAACGATATCTATATATTAGACGGAAGTCAATGTGAATATGCGTACTCCACATAAAACAATGTAATCAAATCAATAGCTAGTTTTTATGTAGAAAACTTCTGATTTTCAAAGCTTTTGACTTTTTTTTAGAGAGCTGTTACTCCTCTGACAGACACTAAAATAGCATATGATTACTATTATTGGAATCTATGGCTCATACACTTTCAATTGATATATCATTCATCTATTTCATTTTTCATTTTCGTTGATGTATTCTATATAATTGATTTTTATTTGATACAAAAATTTAATATACGATCTATTAAAATAGGTCAACATTAATAATAATTGATAATACTCAGCTTTTATATAGCGCCAATTACAATCAAGTATCTAAGCCTTTCAAACTTAGAGATTATTACCCTGGCTTTAGCTGTGATGCCATTACGACGCTCTAGCATTTCAAGGAAATAATCCCCGGCCTGCCATGCAGGTACCCATTTGCATCACCTGGGTTGGGTGTGGCAAGTGTAGATCCATGTCTTGCCAAAGGACATAAGTGTTGCAGCGGGACTCGATCTGCGGACCTTGTGGTCAATAGTCCGGCGACTTAACCACTCGACCACAACATTAACTAGCCTCTGCTATGTGTTGAATTCATTTATACTCCACTGTCTTGCTGCAATTCTACGAAGCTTTGTAAATTCTGACGATAGATAAACACCCTATAACACAAACAAACAATACTATGCAATACAAGACATAGCCTATCAAGCCATATATCAAGTACTCCACCCCGTCTTGCTGATGGCCACTGATCACTGAATGGGCGTCGTTGAAGAGGAGGACCTGGTTTGGGGGTACCAAGATGGAGGATCCAAAGAAGCCGGTCAGGTGATTGCAGAGGCAGTGGGTTGTGGAGGGCTTCGAAAGAGGACCAACCTGTTTAGAATTATGAATTAAAAACAAAAATACAAGCAACATTAAAATGATGACTAATTAATGCAAGGTTATGAGCAGATAGGGACGGAACCAGGGTGACTGTCAATAGGCGTATACCATCAGTCCCAATATAAAGTTGCTTATTTTGTATTTAGATGTGGCTATTTCTTATGTAGATGTGGCTATTTCTCATGTAGATGTGGCTATTTCTTATGTAGATGTGGCTATTTCTTCTGTAGATGTTGCTATTTCTTATGCAGATGTGGCTATTTCTAAAGTAGATGTTGCTATTTCTTGTTTAGATGTGGCTATTTCTTATGTAGATGTGTTTATTTCTTATGTAGATGTGGCTCTTTCTTATTTACATGTGGCTATTTCTTGTGCAGATGTGGCTATTTCTTGTGTAGATGTGGCTATTTCTTATGTAGATGTGGCTATTTCTTGTGTAGATGTGGCTATTTCTTGATGTGGCTATTTCTTGTGTAGATGTGGCCATTTCTGTAAATCTCAGCTTCACCTCCTATATTTATTTAATTAATCACAACTATTTATTATATTTGGGGTATACAGCTTAAGAAACATGATTACCATGTAAACTACTTTGCATGTTATCAAGAAATTCAAATTACATTTGAAGCATTCAAACATGAAATACAACAGCATTCAAAACTCATATTGTACGCAGCAATCAATCAATTACATTCTTCAGAATAAAATCTTCAAAACTCATAAAGAAGGTATTCTGTATTAAAGGTCATGGCAAACACTTGTTTTCAAACTGAGAAAACTAATATCAGGCATATATTTGAAAGCAGGAAGTGTATAAACCTTAATGCTAGGCTTTCAAGGAATAATGCACAGTGGAAACTGTTATAACGAGTTCCTAGTTGGAACCAAGAAAATTACCTTGTTATATCAGGGCCCTGTCTTACAAAGAGTTGATATCAATCACAACTTATTTGTGACTGATATCAATCGCAACTATGTACATAAGATAAAGGAGACTGCAAACTTGCAATGATTGGAGGACTTGCAATTGATTTGGATCAATCGCAACTGTAAGACGGGGCCCTGGAATCTTGTTATATCAGGGTAAAACTAGATGGAATTCGACTGCGCCCAGTCGAAAATGATGCCTCCGTCATAGAGCAATTTTACAAACCGAAACGGAAGAAATTTTTCAAATTCAAGTTCAATTGTAATCCATTAACATGTTCTCAGAATATCGTGATTACAAGCAATTTCTCATATACGTATATGACCCTTTGATCTTTGACCTCATGACCCTAAAATCTACTCGGTTCATTGGCTCTGCAAGATTTCCTGAGTTAAATAGTAATCCATCTGTCAGTTCTAATGAGAATGCGTCCACAAGCTATTTTTGCATACATAATGAGCCCATGACCTTTGATCTTATGAACCATTCATTGGCTCTGCAAGATACATAAATGATCTAAGTTTGGCAGGAATCCATCAATCTGTTCTAATGATAATACGATCACAAGCTATTTTTGCATACATAATGAGCCGCATGACCTTGACCTTTACCTCATGACCCCAAAATCTAATTAGTTCATCAGCTCTGCAAGTAACATACATGACCTAAGTTTGGCAGGAATCCATCAATCGGTTCTTGAGATAAGGCGATCACGAGCTGTTTTTGCATACACAATGTGCGCTGTGACCTTTGACCTCGTGACCCCAAAATCTAATCAGTTCATTGACTTTGCAAGATACATACATGACCAAAGTTTGGCAGGAATCCATCAATCGGTTCTTCAGATAACGCGATCACAAGCTGTTTTTGCATACATAATGAGCCCTGTGACCTTTGACCTCGTGACCCCAAAATCTAATCAGTTCATCAGCTCTGCAAGATACATACATGACTAAAGTTTGGCAGGAATCCATCAATCGGTTGTTCAGATAACGCGATCACAAGCTGTTTTTGCATTCATAATGAGCCCTGTGACCTTTGACCTCGTGACCCAAAATCTAATCAGATTGTCTTCCTATGGTGATACACATTATCATTAAGTTTGAAGTTTAAATCTCCAGTGGTTCTTGAAATATTATGATAACAATCTCAATATACAGTAGGTTTGCGGTTGCACCATGTGTGTGAGAGAGAGAGAGGTATGAGGAGTCCTGAACACATGGTGTAACCGCAAACCTACTGTATATCTACATCACCATGCAAGCCGACACTTACAAGCAGCATCTAACAATCTCAATGTATGGAATTTCATAAGTTGACCTCTGTGACCCTTGACCTTTGACCTACGTGCTCCAAAATCTAATCAGATCGTCTTCCTATGGTGATACATACTATCCTTAAGTTTGAAGTTTAACTCTCAAATGGTTCTTGAGATATCGCGCTAACAAACTCAATACAAGGAATTTCATAAGTTGACCTCTGTGACCTTTGACCTACGTACTCCAAAATCTAATCAGATCGTCTTCCTATGGTGATAAATACTATTCCCGAGTCTTAAGTTTAAATCTTAAATGGTTCTTGAGATATTGTGATAACGGTCAAACGGGACGGACTTACGGACGGACGTACGGACGGACAACCCGAAAACATGATGCCTCCGGCACCACCTTCGGTGGCGGAGGCATAAAAAGCAAGCGAATATAATGAGCTGGGACCAGCAAAATCACCTTGTTATAATAAACAGATATCTCGTTATATCAGCGCTCTTTATAATAAGTTTCCACTGTACAACTTAAATGTACACTATACTGATCACGAATTGAATGGTGTAGTCCCATACCATACATCCTGTGCTTTCCCATTCTTGCTGGTCTTCATTCCAAAAATTGCACTGTAAGGTGTGCATGAAAAGAGACAGGGTGATGTTGTCATCTTGATAGCAAGGTTGATCTTCACTATCGTATAGTCTAATCATGATCCCATCTGCAGCTGCATAAAATAGATAATATGAACACAAACAATAAGCCATTAATATACAAATAATTCACAGCAGCGAGGGCATTAATTAGTAAGACTTACCAACACAAGGTACCATATGAACACAATAAGCCATTAATATACAAATAATTCACAGCAGCGAGGGCATTAGTAAGACTTACCCACACAAGGTACACAATAAGCCATTAATATACAAATAATTCACAGCAGCGAGGGCATTAGTAAGAATTACCCACACAAGGTACCATATGAACACAATAAGCCATTAATATACAAATAATACACAGCAGTGAGGGCATTAGTAAGACTTACCCACACAAGGTACCATATGAACACAATAAGCCATTAATATACAAATAATACACAGCAGTGAGGTCATTAGTAAGACTTACCCACACAAGGTACCATATGAACACAATAAGCCATTAAGATACAAATAATACACAGTAGTGAGGGCATTAGTAAGACTTACCCACACAAGGTACCATATGAACACAATAAGCCATTAATATACAAATAATTCACAGCAGTGAGGGCATTAGTAAGACTTACCCACACAAGCTAGGTACCATATGAACACAATAAGCCATTAATATACAAATAATTCACAGCAGCAAGGTCATTAGTAAGACTTACCCACACAAGGTACCATATGAACACAATAAGCCGTTAATATACAAATATTTCACAGCAGTAAGGGCATTAGTAAGACTTACCCACACAAGGTACCATATGAACACAATAAGCCATTAATATACAAATAATTTACAGCAGCGAGGGCATTAGTAAGACTTACCCACACAAGGTACCATATGAACACAATAAGCCATTAATATACAAATATTTCACAGCAGTAAGGGCATTAGTAAGACTTACCCACACAAGGTACCATATGAACACAATAAGCCATTAATATACAAATATTTCACAGCAGTAAGGGCATTAGTAAGACTTACCCACACAAGGTACCATATGAACACAATAAGCCATTAATATACAAATAATTCACAGCAGCGAGGGCATTAGTAAGACTTACCCACACAAGGTACCATATGAACACAATAAGCCATTAAGATACAAATAATACACAGCAGTGAGGTCTTTAGTAAGACTTACCCACACAATGTACCATATGAACACAATAAGCCATTAAGATAAAATAATACACAGCAGTGAGGTCATTAGTAAGACTTACCCACACAAGGTACCTTTGGAACAGTCTAACGTTTGGACTGTTTTGAATGTACCGAGTGTGGGTAATTTTACTAATGCCTGAACAAAATGATGTGTATTATTTGTTTTATAAGATTATGTTTTATTTGTTTTATAAGATTATGTTTTATTTGTTTCATAACATAAATTTGATAATGACCAGTCATTATCCAAATTATGCAAATTACGTGATTAGGATCCACGTCATCATCTTATAAATTATTATAATTTAGGAGTGAAAAGAAAACTGAAATAAAATTTGTTGAATATGGATAATAATCAGCATATAATTGTTTCAAAATATTGTTGAGCCACACATTTATGTTTATATTCCACTATGTAAACAATGATTGTTGTTATTGTTGCAAACTTATATCTAAAAGAAGCTCCGAATTGATAACCTAGCTACCTCACCCAAGAGTAATCTTACCAAAGTTTGTACAGATTTAATAGCATACACACAGGTTTATTGGTTTATAACATAAAAAGTAACTTGAATGTTCTCAATGAAATTTCAGAGGTACTTAATTAATAAAAAAATGTCAGACTTTCTCTTAATACACTGCTGATCGACAGACTTTCCAGTCAGATAAAAATTAGCTGATCATCTAATTTTTTTCCTGCAAATATTCCTTTTCATGGCAAACAATTTTGAATGCAACAGCATCTCCAATGTGCAACTTTACATTGTTTTAGTTTTCATTTTGTCACTATTATTGTATAGCTAGTGACCAAGGATATTGTCGCCTGGATGGCAGAAGGGCGTTAGCGTTAGCTCGAATTTTAGGTCAATAATGAAACTTTAAGCAGAAGGGCGTTAGCACTAAATCGCCTCAAACTTTTTATAAAACTGACTTATTTCCGAGAAAAAAATAGTGGCCGTGTTCTACTATATTTCTATTATTCTTTTATGTTTAAAACCAATTTGCGGGACGGAAAGCAGTCTAAATATAAAACAAATCTTTAAATGCAAATAATTCAAAATTAGTTTTCGAGTTGCTCGCGCGCTAACGCCCTTCTGCCACCCGGCCGACGATATATTTGAATTGAATCCCATATTGTCTATTCCAAATATCAAAGTTAAGTGAATAGTGAATACAAACTCCTGTTTTTTAAAGGAATTGTTCAGTAAAATAAATGAACATAATCAGGTATTGTGAAGACTAACCTTTCAGGTCAATCAAAGGGACAGTCCATGTGAAGTCAGCATCAGTGTCAGGGTCCTCATTGCTGACACCCAGTATGGTATCATTCCCAACACAGCTAGTCTCCAAAACGCTGATTCTAGCTGTACATATAGACAGGGCAACCACAGGCTCAGTCTCAGATATGGCCGTCAGATGCAGAGCTCCTTCGTCAGGCATTGATGAATGGTCGATGACAACGGAAGCGGAGGAATTCTTGGTGATACGGACCGAGACGGGATCTGCAGACAGAGTTTCTCTCATTGGTAGGTACACATCGATGTCAGCAGTCAAATCATGGACTGTAATAATTGGAATGAGAAAAGTTATATATTTATATCTAAAAATATAATGGTGGCTTCTAGTACAAAGCGCTCATGCATCACCCTCTAACGGCCCTGGGGAGTGTTTCACTAAGACTAAGATCGACTTTAACTTAGAGTTAACTATGGCAGGCTGGTCATGCCACTGTTTGCGCCCACCATTTACTGGCATTTGTCTCTCAAGGGACCGTCGTACAAATGATGGTCACAAATCTACACAATTTATATTGATAATTGATGATTTATTATTGAAGGAAAAATATTATCTGAAGATCATTATGGTGAGAGAAAGCAGTGGCATTTAATTACCTGCCATAGTTAAAGTCCAAATTAAATCCGATCTTAGTCTTTGTGAAACGCCCCCCTGGTGCTCTAACAGTATAATTACTCCAGTCATAGCTGAACAGCCAAATGTATATGAGGCTCTAGCAAAGTGGGTACCAATGACCCCTGGGATGGAGAGTGGCAATTGTGGATTAATGTCTTGCCAATTAAAGGATGTCATGTCAGGCTGGCCTTTTGAACCCACAACCCTTTGAGGTCATAGATATGCGATCAATCAAGATCAATGTGCTATCGGACATGAATCATTAGAGTGACATTTAAAGGGAAAGTCCACCCCAAAAATAAGTTTGTTTCGATAGAGGCAGAATAATAAGAAAATCAGGTGAGTGAAAGTTTGAGCAAATTCTGAATGAAAATAAGAAAGTTATGAATTATTGAAGTTGTGATCAATCAAATACAAATTGGCAACTCTGTGACGTATTATACGAGCTCTCCTCCATTTGCTTTGTGCATAATATTCCATAAAATCATGTTTTCTTCGTTATTGATGACGGAATATATATTTGTTCCTTGCAGGGGGAGTATAGAAACATATTTGCAATTATTATATTTAGGGTGCATGTATGGTTGAAATTTTTCTTGAGGGAAAAAGAAAATTTTAGATTTTTTTAGTACTGAGCAAATGGAAGTTGAGCTCGCATTTTACGTCATAGAGTTGCCAATTTGTGTTTGATTGATCACAACTTTAAAAATCCTAACTTCCTTATTTTTAATCGGAATTTGCTCAAACTTTCACTCGCCTGATTTTCTTATTATTCTGCCTCTATCGAAACAAACTTATTTTGGGGGTGGACTTTCCCTTTAAGGTAAGTGAAAACATTATTATCATTTTTAGGAAGGTTATGAATTTCCTTGGTGACAGAAATTATTATTATTATTATTTGTATCAAGGTTGGTTTTGAAAAATATAAAACAAATATATCATGCACTATTTCAAGCCACTAGTGAAATTATGGATTCCTCGGCGACAAAAATAATGCTATTCCTGCCACCTCGATCCATAATTTCAACTAGAGCCTCCCAGTGCATGGTATATTTGATTCCAATTTTGATGGATGATCTTACACTCTAGTATATGATCCGCTTTGAGTTGTATTCCTACGATGCTAGACTTGATAGATTCTCCACCAGCTCCCAGCCAACTAAATGGGTTCCATTTCATGGCTGACATCTGAAATAAAATAAAGCAACCCATAGAATATCACATTCACAACTTAGTCAAGATCGAGGCCAATAATATCCATTATATTCCACATACTAAGAATCTTGCTCTACGATTGGTCAAAACTAAATCATGTGATGAAAGATAGTTCGCCCATTATTTATGGGAGAAGCAAAAAGTTTGTTACACTGTGTAGATAGTACTACTATCTACACAGTGCAACGCACTTTCACTGAAGATAGAGGTACTTTCCACAGAGCAACGCACTTTCACTGAAGATTATCCAAAAGCGCACTAAAACCAATGAGCGCAATTAAAACAAACACATGCGCGCACCGTACCCTCATGAGGTTGGGTTAAACTGTTTAACTTTTTTGGTGTGAATTTGGGCATGGTGTCTTTTATGTAGATGCATACACGTTCTTTTCTTTTTGTAGTTAAATTGTTTTAGATGTGGAATATAAAGCAAATAATCACCTTTTGGTTTCAGGCGAAGGCAAACTATCACTTCCTCGTCGATCAGAATGGATATTGTATACGCTATCTTTCCTCAGCTTCGCTTCGGAAAGATAGCTACATCCAGGTCGCCTCTGAAGTGATAGTTTGTCCCATCACCTTCACCAACGGTATTTATTTGCTTACTATGCAACATATAAATTTAATGACATTTGAAAATGAGATATTTAACACGCTTCAACATCAACTATTTGACTTCATTCATTAAAATTCAAATGCTTAAATGCTACATAAAAAAAAAAAAAAATTATACTGGGCAGTTATTGTGTATGCCACAAGTGATAGTGGTGGTTATTTTACCTGACAGCTAGGAAAGCAATAAATGCTTGTTAATAATAATAATAATAATAGTTCAGTTCTTGTATAGCGCATATTACGTTATGAAATAACATCTCTATGCGCTTCCAAAGAGCTTTGGACTTTATTACCCTGGCTTTAGCTCCGGCAGCCTTATCAGCTCTAGTTGAAATTGTTAGTAAGCAACTAGAAGACCAACGGCTTAAGGTCCTCTCCGAGGGACATTGGTAATAAGGATTAATGCCTTACTAAAGGGCACTAGCGCATCGACTTGGTTTCGAACCCGGGTCACCGAATAACGAGACCACTGATCTACTGACTGAGCTAGCTATCGCGCCTCCTATGCAACTGGTAGTTCTTGATATAATTAATTCACATTTATAATTTCATGAAAAAAGAGAGGAGAGATAGCCTGCCACGTGGAGTGTATTCATATCTAATCAAGATGCCATGAATAGCACTCTAATATTCTGACCACCACTGTTTGTTTTTCTTCTTTTTTCTTTAATTATTTATATTATGTTTTCGACTGATTATTTTTTCTGTTAATTTCTAATATTATGTATATTTTGCACATTTCATAAACTTGCTCCATGGAAGACCAGCAGCAACAATATAGTTGCAGCTGAAAATGGGCTACCAGCCGTATACAGTCACTTTTCTCTGTATGATTACCTTATATGTATTTGTATCTGATTTTATTATACAGAAATAAAAACAACAACAACAACTCATCTTAAGACTACATATCTCCTACAGAATCTTTGAAGCTATTTATAAAGGTTGGGAGCCCCACAAAATATAAAATGAAAGAATACAAAATCTAGGTTTTTGGCGTACAACACAAAACCCAAGTTTTGTATTCTTTCGTCAATATTCGTCTTCAAACACATTTGGTTTGAAAATACTTGCAGAATTGCACAATTTAAGTGACAAGTTGCCATCAAATTTTTTAACGAATTTGGGGCTCTCAACACTTTGAGAGGGTCCCACATATAGTTCATTTCACATTACTCAATCATCAATGTTTTTTATATTGTTGTGCCCTTTATATATGTAACGCAATGATCAGCATGCATTCATTCTTAACTAATGGTGTTTACTAAATTTTCAATGGTTTGACTAATTTTCCTTTAAAAGCAGAATGTATTGAAAGGGGTGGACAAACTGACACCCTAAAGACACAATTAGATCTCTTTCTACATTATCCGATTATATACTGTTGCCCATAAAGTTGGAATAACATATCTCTTTTCATTAATAGATTGTGACAATATGGTTTATTCTGGATAGATTAAATTTTCTCAGAATCCAAAGTGCTCATGGAGCATATGGAAACGTTGTATCGTCCGCTCAATCTGACTTAAGTTCATAGAACAAATGAGCATTTTTGCATGAAAAAGTGAAGTTTTCTTAAAAGTGTGTTTCTTTCCGGCATTGGGGTGCCCAGGAGTCACTTGGGTAACCTTTCAAAAAGTATGATATACTCAAAATATGCACTTTTTCTGTACTTTTGTCAGAAAAAACATAGTAATCCAGCACAATGTCGTCTCTTTTTGCATTATAGAAGAGCAAACTAGCGAGTTTCAATTGCACTTATGGCTGCACCTGCTAGCCCTCGCTCGTTCCATTGTGGCCAAGTGGCTTTAGGGTGAGCGGCTAATGAATATACTAATTGTTAGCTTTCTTCTGGTATTACATTTGTTTTGATTGGTTGTATATTGTTATAGGAATTTAACAATTCACATAATGGAACTACCTGTCTGACGAAGCCAGTGGCCCGTGACCCCTGCACCCAACTTTTTGTGGGTGTTAGTTTGTGGTCAACTTCTTTTTATGAGACAAATCCAAGCCAACGTTTTCATATGTCGGTCATTTACGTTCTCAGAAGATATGAACTTTATTTATCAAGAATAAACTATTCTGTCACAATCATTTCATAAAAAAGAGGCAGGTATAAATAAAGTTGCAGTTAGAATGTTACCTTGATGCTCACAGTTGTCCCATCAACATGTTCCATTGTATGATTAAGTACATCTTCAGAAGGCATTCTAAAGCTACCATGATCCTCCTCTGAACCTCCGAAGGTAGCCTCTGCAAGCTCGTCTCTGCTGATACTACCTACTGCTATACTGAGGGCAGGCCATGTGATGACAGTAGCTGCTTCACTGGGAATCTTGCCAGCTACTATTGCATCTTGTATGTTATTGATTGCAGACACAGCAACTTCTATCAAGTGCTTCAAGGGAGCAATGAGTTATTGTATAATACGGTATGATATGACTGGAGACACAGCAACTTCTATCAAGTGCTTCAAGGGGAGCAATGAGTTATTGTATAATACGGTATGATATGACTGCAGACACAGCAATTACTACTATCAAGTTCTTCAGGAGGAGCAGTGATAGATGGTATGATGCAATATGATATGATTGCATATATTTCCCAATAACAAGACTAAAATAAGTAATAACATGCTACACACTACCCATCCTCTCCAACCAGCGTTATAATTCTCTTTAGAACTATAAGCTCAGGAAAGATTACCAATAGTCCTTTTCAGGACTATACACACATACTCAAGAAAAAAAGTTACAGACAGTCCTTTAAAGACTCCCCAATTCTCCCCTCTCTCACATGGTGCAACCGTAACCATACTGTATCACATTGACAATATAAACATGTTATACAAGTTTATTGTGACAAGAATAAAACAAGACACATGCGACTGCATCTCTTATATGCCTCCGCACTAAATTCGGAAAAGGAAATGGCTGGAATTATTTGTGACATTTCACAATAAAAAGAAGAAGCCTATAGGTAATCAAATGTCAACTGACGACTATGATCTTGACCTATTAGCCCCAACATGCCATTGCATCTTCCTATAGTAATACTGTCACAATGTTTAGATATTGCGATATATAGCAAGGCTAAAAGGCTTTAATTTCATAAATTTACCTCTGTAATCTTTGACTTACTTGTACCTTGAATCTAATGCGACTGTCCTTTTATATGATCACATTTCTGTTCTCAAAATGCTGCACTGGTTGACAATCCGCAAGCGCATAGAATATGGCACCAAACTATTTACTAAACCTTGTTATGCCTTATACACCAGCTCCTAATCTAAGATCATCACACCAGACGCAAGTAGCCTGTGGTGAAAGGGCCTTTTCAGCTGCAGCACCTTCTCTTGGGAATAATTTACCATTTGATTTGAGAATCATAGCTTCCTTAGAAGGGATGTGCTTCCCTGAGCCGGAGCAAGAAATTTCAATAAGGCCTAAAAAAAGATATTTTATTACCAGAGATGCCAACCTCTTGACACAAAAAAACAGACTGAGTATCCTAAAAAAAATAAAAATAAAAAAAAAAAAAAAAAAAATCAGATTTTGGAGAGAAAAATCAGATTTTCGCGAAAACTCGACACTACCAATGGATTTGATTTATCCCCCCCCCTTCAAAACAGCCCCCGTCGCCCCCAAAAGCTGAAAACCATGAAAGTCGCCCAAATCTTGCTGCTTTCTAGCAGGTGCAGTGCATTGTGTTCACGTACACGAGGCCAGTGTCTACATGTTTACGCTAGCAGAATTTCGAAACTAGGGTTGGGTATAGTCCAGAGCCAAAGTTTAGAATTTGATTCATATATAGGAATAGAAATTGCTGCTAGAAGATGAGTGAGAATTTGGAAATAATTTGATGATTTTATGCATTTACATCCCATTTAACTAAACAAAATACATATTTCTTTATTCATTAAACGTTTTTTCTCTCTAAAAAACGGTAAAAAATATTAAAAAATTTATCAAAAAGTCAATCATAGATGATAAGATTTTGGGGTTGGTCACATAGGGCAATACAACATCTTTTTCTTTTTTTGGCCTAAGGTGGTTTCAACTGTACAGCCTTTGCCATTTCTCATTACCCCCATAACAAGGGTTTTATGACGGTATTTTATGAAAATCTGAAATGTTATATTCAGAAGGAACGATAGAGGAACATAAAAGAAAGGGGAAAAAAGAAGAAAAATATCTTATCAGGTTTTACCTTGTGATCCTCTGCCTGTTGAGAAATGTTGTTTGAAAGAAGATTTTCCGTTTCCTTGGCAGCGCTTAAGATATTTGACAACCCCTCCACCAAAATGGTACCTGCTGCCTCGATAGACTCCTGAGCTTGAGTGTAAGACCCAGATTGTGATTTGAGGAATGATGTCATTTCAGATAGTGTACTTGCAGCTAGCATCTGGTTTAGGGAATAGAGTAGATATGTTCAACATAATGTACAAGATTCAAGATTCAAGATTCAAGATTCATGATTTTATTGTCCATAATATAATACAGAAATTTGTTTTCCATTGGTGTAACATGTAATACATAAAACATAAGACAAAAACATGGTGTTGTGTGCTGAAAGCCAGAAGGGCGTCAAGACTCTATGAGAAAAAGTCTATGAGCAGGTACGATCCTCCGGCTTTCAGCACAAAACATGACAAGACAGTTATATGACTTATACATAGCAAGAATTTTAAGTACAATTCTGAATCACATCATGAACAAATTCAGGTATGAATATAGATGTCAAACACTCATTGAAAATAGAAATGAAGGTTGACACTCTTTATTGTTAAAATGTTTTGTATGAATTACCATTCATTTATTAAACCGTTAGAAGGTCTCATTTGTATGAATCAAGAATGAAAGATGGACTAGTCTAATTAGGGACTTTATTGAATACTTTTAGAAGCAAGCTTTAATATGTCTTATTCTCAATAAACATAAATTGGGACAAATAATTTGTTATTCTTCTTCTCATACTTAAAAAACTTACAAAACTTGGTGAGGGTATGAATAATTAAGCTGATAACTGTACATAAACTGTCAGAAAGTAAGTCATTGTATCATTTTGATTTGCCCACCTGTACATCAGGAGAGATCTCTTGCTTGTTGTGAGTTATGACGGCGAGGGCAGCAGAGCTCTGCCTCAGAGATGTCATAGACTCTACCGGTATGGCGGCCACAGAGGTAACAAGAGAAGAGCGTATCTTGAAAGAAGAATAAAGAAAGCTAAGCTTCATCACAGGTGTAGACGCTTATTCTCCACTTGATATTTGGGGCACGAAATAAACAATAGTTATAGAATCCCAAACAATACATGCACATAATTGGGTCTTTGTCACTAAAGCCAAGTGTCATGTAACCAAGTCAATAGCATAACATCTTAAAGTTTAAAAAAAAAAAAAAAAAACAACAAACAAACACGTTCTACTCTCCACTTTATCTAGTATTTCAAATCAAATTCATCATCTGTGTAGAGTAGAGTACCTACACATATCTATGGGATCCATATAGAAAATGTTTTGACATGCAATCCTAAAAGGATTATGGGCAAAAAGAGAAAGACAATGGCCCGAATTCACAAAGGAGGTTTACAGTTAACCCATGGTTTAAACTTTCATTTACATAACCCATGGTTTAAAATAAGCGCAAAATAAGCGCAACACAATCAAGAGGTCCAATATTAGACCCGCGCAAGGCAAGGTACGCTTATTTTGCGCTAATTTTTAAACCACATGTTATGTAAACGAAGGTTTAAATCATGGGCTAAATGTAAACCTCCTTTGTGAATTTGAGCCAAAGAGTCTACAAAATTGATTCATATATAGGAATAGAAATTGCTGCTGGAAGCAAATTCTCCATTCAAAAGAAGAACAACAAATAATATCTTGATTCCATACCTCTGACCTGGTTTCTGTCCCATCATGAGTATCATCTTCATCTCCAATGGAATTAAGAATGGACCCAAGAGCACTGATGAGCTGTGCAGCTTGCCCTGTCCTATCTCCTACTGCTAACAATGCGTTCACATTAGATTCAACGTACAATGTCATATCCAGTAACTCCTGCGTGACGTTCATCCCTACAGCATCCATAGATGGAGGGTGCACCTGGAATTTTTAAAGAAGAAAGAGAAATAACAAAAAGAAACAACATATCAAAGTTGCTCAATAGTTGGTACACATAGAGGGTAGCGCATGGACATGCACACAGGAGCGTAATACCCATTGGCTCAGTGTAAAGGCCCGGTCCCACTGCACTTACGGATGCAAAGAGGATGTAAAACGTAAACAAATCTTGCCATCCGTTGGAAAAACGCTATGCATCCGTTGTGTACTCATTGCATACGTGTTTCATACGCTCTATCCATCGAGCATCCGTCCACTGTGATTTCATCCGAGCAAAAAGTTTTGAGCTGCACAAAACTTTTAGAACGGATGAACTTCCGCCGTGTACGATGTAAATCCGCGACAAATACGAGCAACAAACGTTCTATGTCCGTTATCATCCGTTAAACGTCCGCTGTATCCTCTCTGCATCCTCTGGGCATCCTCGCAACTCGCATCCGCTGCAGCTGAAAACGGAAAGAGGGAGGAAAGATAAGGTACATGGAACGTCTATACATCGTTAGTAGCACGGAAATAGAAAGGATGTAAGCGTATGCATCTCGTATATAAAGTATTCAAAGCTGTCATCCACTTCCATCCGCTTTCATCCGCTAGGCTTCCGATGAACATCCGTTTAACATCCCCGCTACATACTACCCACGTCCGTTATTTTCCGTTCTGTTTTCGCAAATTTTCGCAAATTTTGTCCATTTCTGGAGCGGATGAAAACGGATGGAGCCACACCCAAAATTTTGCTCTTGCTCGTCCGCTGTGTCCGTTATGCATACGTTTTGTGTCCATCGGCCAGTGGGACCGGGCCATAAAGTAGTGATCGCAAAAGTTGCCTACTTCACAAATGACTATATATCCACGCACAGTGGCGTGCCGCGTACGCAGGATTTTTTTCAAGGAGGGTGTTTGAAAATTGCCCCAACCGATCGCGAGGGGGGTTTAACCCCAAAAACACCTCCCCTGCATACGCACCTGCCCACGCATGAACATCTTTAAAGATTCATTTGGACATGATGTAGTAAATCAAGTACTAAAAGAAAATTGTGTGTGTAAATTAATAAATGAAAGGAAAGGGGATGTGAAGGAAAAAAAAAGCTGCATGTTTGAAAAAGTTCATCACAAAAATTGTCTAAATGTCATCAGTTACTTTACTAGTATATGCACTCAAACTGATACTTTCTTTCCATGCCAAAAATTATCCTCTTGTTTATTTGTGCTAATTAGAAAACCAAACATTTGATCTGCATGCACAGATGACATCCAAATGTCGTCAAATAGTCCACAGACTAACTTCACTTTCAGGAGCACTCATCAGTGCACCTTTCAAAAGGGCCGCACTACATTAGTCCATGCACTAAAAATAAAGCAGTATTAGTAAGTGCATGGGGTCTTTCAGGTATTACTAAGTATGTTATTCGGAATACAACTCAATAATCTTAACTGAAATCTTCTTGTCCTCAAACTTAAAGATAAAGTTGAGTTCTGGTCATGTGATTGCATTGTGAAAGAAACGTTGTGGAATCGATCAGAAAAAAGTTGATCATGAAGCATACAAGTATTGGTGTGCACTTCAAGGTTCTGGAATCATCAAAATGATAAGAAATTCGGCCCAGTCTTGATGAAGTAAAAAGCACTGTTCACAAAAAGATGTTTATGGGACAACACAAACATGTGGCATGAAAACTGAGCCTCATTTTTAAGCTGTTACTTGTCATATTGAAAATAGGAAGGCATTCAATGAACCATGCTTTTCAGGGAACATTTTTCTTTGACATTCTTCCACACTTACATAATAACAATAATAATGCTCACAAGTTATTTTTCACCTCTCCTCAGAACTCAACCATCTCTTTAAGTAATGAGTTTTGTTTGTTTACAGCAATCAATAAAAACAGGAGAAAACAGTGCTGTTAGTAGCTCCATTTAAATATCAGTACTAGAATAGAAAAGATAAATGTTACAATATAATATACTCACTCTAGCACTTTTGAACACCGACATACTGGCCATGTTACATTCTTTCACATTAACCTGGATTGCAACAGCATGAAGATAAGTACCAACTCCAACTGGTAGATACAGACCATCTATGATTGACTCACTGCCTTCATACAGTTCAAAACCTGTATAGAAATTAATGGAACAAATAATAATAATAATAATTACAGCATTTGTTATGCGCCATCGATCTAGTAAACTGTTCTGAGGCGCAGAGGGATCAAAATAGAATAAGCTGCATATAGAGAAATGAGAACAAATATGCATAGATGTACATTCAACATATGATTAACTAAAATAACATGCAAACATATATGACTTTAGATTCTTTTTAAATGTTTCTAGGGATTCTAGTGATCGGATCCACAAAGAAAAAGAACAAAATGAGCAACTAGAAGCCCAAGATAAAATGCATTTCTCTCATTCATAAATATACAACAAAACATTACATGAAATACTTTTTAGGTGTACTGGTATTTAAAACAAATTATGTCTGATATTTACAGCATTTTACATCATATTAAAAGAAAAATTGAACTATAGTTGAAAACCTGTATGTAAAGTAAGCAGACAAGCCAACGAAGAAGAAGAAAAAATTGGCAACTAAAAGCCAAAGATGAAATTTCTGTTTCTCTCATTTATAAATATACAACAAAATACAATGTGAAATACTTTTTAGGTGTACTGGTATTTAAAACAAATTATGTCTGATATTTACAGCATTTTACATCATATTAAAAGAAAAATTGAACTATAGTTGAAAACCTGTATGTAAAGTAAGCAGACAAGCCAACGAAGAAGAAGAAAAAATTGGCAACTAAAAGCCAAAGATGAAATTTCTGTTTCTCTCATTTATAAATATACAACAAAATACAATGTGAAATACTTTTTAGGTGTACTGGTATTTAAAACAAATTATGTCTGATATTTACAGCATTCTACATCATATGGAAAGGTATAAAAATGAGAACTTTTAAGTTTCAGTAAATCTGCGACTAAAGCCATGAACACATTCTACCAGACATTTCCTACTTGACATTTTCTTGAACTATTAATTTGATTGAAGTCAAACTACTTGATATAATACGGATGGTTTTTACTGGAAATGGGCGAGGCTGGAAATAATGTTCAACCCATATCTAAACAAATCACTCATGCTTTTATACCCCCCCCCCCCCCCTCCTGCCCCTTGGTCTCAGATTTAGGTCCAAAGGTCTCAGCTACATCACTAAAAAGATGTTGTATTGCCCTCTGCGACCGACCCAAGAATCTCAAAATCTATGATCGACTTTTACAAAAAGTTTGTTTTTCTTTACCACCGTTTTTCAGAAAAAAAAAGTTTAATGAATAACAAAATATGTACCGTATTTTGTTTGTTTAAATGAGATATAAATACATGAATTTTCAAATTATTCCCAAATTTTCACTTGTCTTCTGCCCTTGTTTCAAAATCCTGCTAGCGTAAACAAGTAGACCCAGGCCTCGTGCACGTATATATAACACGCACTGCACCAGGGAGAAACCAGTGAGTTTTGGGCGACGTTCCCGGTTTTTTGTTTTTGGGGGGCAACGGTCGCTGTTTTGAGGGGGGAAAAAAATATATATATCTGACCAACCGGCCCAGGTTCTGGCGCTTGAAGGGCAATAAAACACCTTATTTTTTAGGCCTTTAATATTTTAAAAATGTACCTTCTCCTCTGCCCACAAACATCCCATCCACTACATCCACACGGCTGAATAAAATGATTTGATACGTCAGGGATTCATCCACATTAGTGAAATCAAAACATGTGACGGTGAAATCAGTCTGTAGGGCATAGCCCTCGTCGGGTGTCACGCGACAGCAGCCTAATGAGGGTGGGGCATTGAAGTTGATGTTGAATTCAGCATAGCCATCAGAATTGGACTGGTAACCTGTAAGTTGAGAATAGAAACATAATGTGTAAAAACACCCTCAATAATAATTCCTTCATAAAGTTTAACAGTCTAATTCAATCACTTTCAACTACTTTGCAGGTGCTACAATTTGTGTATTAGTATTACAGTTCTAACATTTTAAAGCTTGGCATACTTTTTTTTTTTTTTTTTAAATAAATTTGTATTGCTTCAAATCAAAGATATTTACAATCGTTGTTCATTATAACATTCGATCTGCATAACAAAAACAATACAATACAATTCAAGGTCAACAAATGAACATGTAAACGAATTAATTAGATATCAAATATCAAATCAAATTAAATTAGAGGTCTCCATTTTTGTTTGTGTGTATTCTCTTTTCCTTTTCTGAATGCAATTATATATTCTACTTGTTGAAGAAAATCTAGTTCTTTTGTAAAAACGTAAAAATAAAAAAAAAAATTCTTCATACTTTGTTTTATAAATAAAATATTTTGCATAAAATATAATTAAATTAATAAGATGGTGAGTTTTTTCGCCAAAACCAAAACAAATATCTAAGTATGAGAATTTTTGAGTGTATACATTTTTTCTTAATAACCAACCATTTATATCAGACCAAAATTGTTGAATTTTAGAACATGTACAAAACAAATGCAATAAACTTTGTGGCTCTTTTTTACAAAAATTACAGACTGGAGAGTTGTGTATGCCGATTTTATACAAATAATCATTCGTCGCCAAACAACGGTGGATAAATTTAAATTGAAATACACAAATCTTTGTGTCTAGCGTTACCCAATATATAATTTCAAATCTATTGTGCCATTGAATTATTAGTCTCTCAAATTTACATTCAAATCATATGACCATTTTTCACATTGATTCGTATTCAATACATTTAAACAAAATGTAGACACTAATTTTTCATAACAGGGTTTGGTTACTTTTTTAAATCTAATAAATTTCATATATCCATCTTCTTCTCGTTCTTGTTCTAAATCACCTATTTTCAATATTCTTTTCCATTCTTTTTTCATACAAAATAGCAATGCAAAATATTCTAAGTAACATCCTTGATTCAACTGTAAAATTTCCTGTAACTCCAAAAAAGTTTTAAATGATCCATCTATTTTCATTATATCTTTACAAACAAAATTCCTTTATTCAAACCAGTTTTTATACATAAATGTCTTTCCATCTATTTTGATATGAGAGTTATTCCATAGCGATTGATTCATAATATCTTTAAATTTCACGGGGTTGTAGTGCCTGTAGTGTGACCAAGCAAAAAGAATATCTTTCCAAAATCCATTTCTGCCGGTATAGTTCAAATCACTTCCTACAAAATTACACAAGAATATATACACTCCACCTATTTGTTTAGTATTGGCATAAAACAACTTTTTCCAATGACCGTCATTTTGTTCGTCCAAAACGCTTGGCGTACTTAGAAGAAACTCATACAATGATGCTACCCATCTCAGCCATGAATTAAAGTTTTTGAGCTTTAATGACAAAGTATTGTAAGAAGGAATAGCCTAACACCAGGGGAGTATTTCACAAAGATCGACTTTAGGTTGGGACTTAAATATGGCAGGCCATTCATGCCACTGGTTGCTCTCACCATTGGTCTCTCAATTATGATATTTAGATAATATATTTTCCTTCAATAACGAACTATCAACAAATGTTGATTCTGTAGATTTATGACCATGATTTGTGCGTCCCTTGAAAAACCAATGCCAAGAATGGTTTGAGGAACTAGTGGCATGAACAGCCTTCCATAGTTAAGTCCGACTTAAAGTCCATCTTAGTCTTTAAACACTCTCCAGCAACTAGTTTCCAATGTACAGTTGAACCTGCTTTAGTGACCACCTGTCTACAGAGACCACATTTATTGTTTCCTCTGAAAATGGCCTCTCATTGAAACATGTACTATAAAAGAAACTGTCTAGAAAGACCACTTTTTTGTTTGCCTTGGGGGCTCGCTATAGACAGGTTTGACTGTATGACAGGCCTTGCATTTCAAAGTTTGGTGTGCTTACCGGTAGCGCGTAGAATGATGGTGCCCGTTTCAGATATGGAATCAAATGTGTGTGGCTTGATGACCAGGTAGGGTTTATCGATCCCTGTAGTAGTCTGTGAAGACAAGTCACCTACAGCAGAGGCATGATCCGACTCAAGACTCCATTGGAAGAGCACATCTTCACTCTCACTGTCACAGTTGGTGCATGAGGCATGTAGGACCAGGCGCTCGGTTGTGAAGATGAACATGTTGCAGTTACTGATGCAACTATGGATACAGAGAAGACATAGTGAGGTTTGTTATGATGTATATTATGATTTCTGATTGATATGCGTCTGAAAAAACCAAATCACACATTGAATTTTGAAAAATTTGCAATGAATGTTTCTACATCTTAAGTAGATGACCAGGGGGGTGTTTCATAAAACAATTAGTCAGTGATTTTCACCGACTAATATCATGTTCACCAACAATTTAGTCAGCGCTGACTCAATGTGACCAATCACAGGCTTGGGAAATAGTCGGTGACAAAAGAATTGTTGGTGAACATGATATTAGTTGGTGAAAACCACCGACTAATTGTTTCATGAAACGCCCCCCTGATTTCTGTGGTATTATCTGTCTAGAACAACTGTATTTTATGTTGTGATGATCCAGTAGTTAGTCATAATCTTACCATGCCTAAAATACACGTTGTTAATTAAAACAATCCCAATAAATGGTTTTACATCTAGAGTCAATTAGCTGATGAATAGGTATGGCCATATATCTTGCAGTCCACTGCAAGATATGATAAAATGACACACTAGTTCTCTCCCCATTTGTCTAAGCCATTCATATAGGCGTGATTGCTCAGTTGGTAGAGCAGTGGTCTCCTAATTATCCGGTGTCCCCTTTGGTAAGGCATTAATCCTCACTACCAAGTCCCTCGGAGAGGACCTAAAGCTGCCAGTCCTCCGGTTGCTTTCTAACAAGCATTTATGCTTTCTTAGCAATCAGGTAAAATAACCACCACTAAAACATATTAAATGTACCAAAACTTTGGAATGTGTCAACTTTGGGAAATGTTCAAGTTCAAGTTCAAGTTCATTTATTCAAAACCACACAAAACATGATATAATCTTTTACATGAAAAAGAGACTGGTAATAGTACATCATTAAGTGAATGGTTTTAGGACCCCTGTAGAAGCTAAGCTTGTGAGCGGGGCCCTATAGTCAACAAAATACATACATTAACGATATGGCAAGGTGAATAAAAAGAATGTAATGTTTATACAAGGGATGGAAACAAACTAAGCTACATAATATAGAACACAAACAAATATTCACACACACGCGCGCGCGCACACACACACACACACACACAGTCCTTAGTGGTCTATAAGCATTTGAGAATGAGAAATTATTAAGATACAAAGTAGAATTATGTCAGTCTTCCAAGTAGGTACGTTTTAGATAACCTTCTAAACCTAGAAAGAGTTGTACTATTTTTTATATCATCAGGCAAACTGTTCCATTCTTTGATGCAAGAGATATGGAAGGAGGTCAGAGTGATATTAGTTCTTGCAAAAGGCTGATGAATAAGACCCCTTTGACGTGTATTATAATTATGAATTTGTGAGTTTTTACTGAATAAATCTTTAAACGTACATTCATGAGGCATAAACTGAAGTTTATACATAAACAATACGCAATTGATTGACACAAGTCCACTTAGTGGTAACATTCTTAATCGAAGGAACAATGGAGAACTTGGATGTCTATAATTAGAATTAGTAATAAGCCTTATTGCCTTCTTCTGCAATACTCTTAACTTATCAAGATATGACTTAAAAGTGTTTCCCCAAGCAACATTACAATATGTCAAATAAGGAAGAATAATACTATTATATAATGTTATCAGCACTCTTTCAGGTAAAATAAATTTCAATCTAAAAATGACACCTACACTTCGAGACAACTTAGTGCATACAACATCTAAATGATTCTTCCAAGATAAATGCTCATCCATAGTTAACCCTAAGAACTGAACATTTTCACCAAGCGCAACATCATGGCCTCCAACATTTAGAAAAGTAATACCATCTGGAAGCTTTTTACCCTTTGAGCGAAAAATAACACATTTGGTCTTTTGAACATTCAACAATAACTTATTACAACAATACCATGCATACAGTTTCTGAATCTCTTGATTTGCAATTAGTAATAAATCTTCAGCCTTCTTATCAACCAGCAGCAAGCTGGTATCATCAGCAAACAGGGAGTATGAGAATAATGTTGACGAGTGTATTATATCATTTATATAAATTAAAAACAACAGGGGACCAAGAACAGAACCCTGAGGTACACCATATTTAATAGAAGCAAGTTGGGAACTACTACCATCCACCACAACAAATTGAGTCCTGTCAAACAAATAGCTTTGGAACCAAGACAATGCTACACCACGTATTCCATAATGCTCTAGTTTCCTGAGGAGGATACCATGGTCAATGGTATCAAACGCCTTAGATAGATCTAAGAACATCCCCAGACAATTCTTGTCTCCATCAATAGCTTTTAGGATATTACTTAATAAATTAAACACACCCATTTGTGTGGAGAAGTGCTTACGAAAACCGCACTGCTGAGGAATCAAGATATTCTTTTTAGATAGAAACTCATTTAAGCGTTTATAAATTATTTTCTCAAGAATTTTAGAAAAGATTGGTAACAGTGCTATTGGCCTATAATTAATGACGTTTTTACGGTCAGATTTTGTATATACTGGTACCACTTTAGCTACCTTGAGTTTATCTGGAACAACTCCCTGAGATAAAGACATATTAAAGATTTTACATAAGGGATCAATAAAAAGGTGAATGCACTCCTTTATAATTCTAGGTGAAATATCATCAGAGCCACTAGATTTAGATGGTTTCAAAGATGACACAATATCAATGATCTCAGAGTTTGAAGTTGGTTTTAGAAACATAGATGCATTATCTTCACACTGTTTCATATAATCACGAAAAGATTGTGGTACTTGAGGAATATCTGTACTGATTTTCATGGGTAGACCAATGAAATGTTTATTAAAACTTTCAGCCTTATCCTTGGCAGATGATAGGAGTACTCCATTAAAATCCATCTCTTGAGGAAGTGAATGCCTATTTGACCGACCTAACAATTCATTGATATGAGACCAAGTTTTTCTTATATCACCTTTAACACTGTGGAACAAATCATTGTAATAATTTTGCTTGGCTATACGAAGAGTATTAACCAAGACATTCTTATAATCAACATATTTCTTTTTATTCTCAGCTGTTGGTCTCTTGACATAATTACCATAAAGCTTATGTTTGCGGTTTATTGAGTTCAACAAAACATGAGTTACCCAAGGCTTTTTACATTTTCTCTTTAATGTTACCTCAACTAATGGGAAACATAAATTATATAATTTTAGAAATATTTGTAGAAAATGTTCATATAGATCATTGACGCCTTCCAGTGAAGGCAGAGCCTTCCAATCAATTTCAGTCAAATGTTGCTTGAACCTAGAGATTGTTTTATCATTTATTTTCCGCTTCAAAACCTGTCCATCTCTCTTAACAGAACTTACTACAGAGACCTTTTTTATACAAAATATAGGCACATGATCTGAAATATCTGAACATATTACACCTGAGGTAAACTCATTTTGAATGCAGTTTGTGAAAATAGTGTCAATCAATGTTGCACTAATTTCAGTTATACGGGTAGGTTTAGTGACAAGAGAAAATAATCCAAATGAATACATAAAATCAACAAAATCTTTAACACTATGATCATTATTATAATTCAATAAATTGATGTTGAAGTCACCCATTAAATATATCTCCTTGTTTTCTTTACTCAATATCTGTAGCTGATGTTCTAAATTTTCAACAAAGGATGTACTATCAACGTTAGGAGCCCTATATACACATCCAACAAAAATCTTTTTACTGAAGCTTGTTATTTCAACAAAAAAAAATTCATTCCCTGAATTTGACCCAGATAAATCTACACGTAATTTAAATTCCAAATCATCTTTAATGTACAAACATACCCCACCGCCGATCTTTTCTGCTCTACATATATGGACAAAAGAATAGCCAGGTATCTGAAACATATTTATATCAGTTGTAGATTTAAACCAAGTTTCAGAGACACCTATTACAGAAAAATCATGCTTTAAGCAAGACGACAATTGTAACAAATCATCATAATTCTTACATAAACTCCTGGCATTTACATGCAAAAGATCAAAATTTCCAAGTAGATTCTGTTGAAATGCACCGCAGTCAACATATGCACAATCTCTTAGCATTATGTTCAAATCTTCTTCAACAATGGTATCCATTATTAATTATTTGGAAAAACCAATGGCACAACAAACTCTATACACATACAAGTCTTGAAAAAGACTACTCAAGATGGACCTATCAAACATGCACACAAACAGCACACATGCATACATAACAAAGCACACACAGACATTCACACACAAAAAGACACACACACACAATACATGAATATGAGTAGATATAACAAATATAAAAACAAAGGTAGCGGTAAAGATACACATAGTGAGAGAATATAGAAAAGTAGGATGAATAAGAAAGAATAAAAGGATGGTGAGGAAAGAAGTAAAAACAAAAAAAGTCAGAAATCTTTGGAGATTACAAGGCATACATGCATAGATGCAGCCAGGAGCATAAATACGTGAATAATGTAATCATGTTCAAGAAATAAAGGTCTATCTCAGCCTTCTTAGGTCTTCAGCAGAGTTAATGCCCTTTTTATCACCGGTTTGGGTGAGGGCAATAACTCTGCCATCAGTTGTCCAAGCGACCTTCACTTTGCTGCAAGTTTTTGCCTGCTTAAGAAGGTCAGCATTGGTTCGTGTGAGGTCCTCTTGAATTGACTTCCTCTGGCCTGCCAGCTTCCGTCGGTTTTGTATTACTTGCTGGCGCTTCCCGTATGATGAAAAAGTGACAATGATGGGTCGGGGATGAGGACGACGCCCCCCTGACGTTGGCTCCCGATCTTTCATGCCAACCCTATGGCTCCGCTCAATGTCCTCAATGTTTAATGTTTTCATATCTCAAGTAGATGATTTTGATATCTATCTCTGTCAATAATCATGAGGTCAACTGGATTTGTTGTTATATTGATCAATATGTGTTACTCCTCTCGTCTTAATCAATCCTTTAAAATAACATTCTAGATCTAGTAGGATACTGGGAATCTTAAGAAATGTTTCAACATCTTAAGTAGATTAACTGACTTCTATTTCTGGCAGTAGCCCGGTATCAACTGGACTCTTTGTCGTTATTGCTTATCTTGCCTTAACCAATCCATGAAATTCTAGATCTAGTAGGATACTGGAAATCTTAAGAAACGTTTCAACATCTTAAGTAGATTACCTGATATCTATCTCTGGTAATAGCAAGGTCAACTGGATTTGTTGTTGTATTGATCCATTTGTTATTGCTTTTCTTGCCTTAACCCTATGTTAACTGGGGGGGGGGGTCAATTTGACCACCCCCCCCCCCCCCCCCCTGTAGAAAATTCGCGACTACTCCGAAACCGCGGCAGATATAAAATTTTCCTTTCATGACTTTTTACTTTCGAGTCTTATGCATCTTTTAAAACAGTTTTTTTTTTTAAATCGGACCTATGGTTACAAGGTCACGTGACCTTTTGTCTTTGCATGTCAGCCCGAAAATCGCTCATTTTCGTGATTTGTGTACAAAACATATGTAAAAGTCATTTTTCCTAAAAATAGATAAAACATTGGTTATTCAGTCTTGTTTAAAGTTTAGATGTTTGTTTTGGGGTCAAAATAGTTGAATTGTAGTTATAAATGAAATAAAACAACAAAAACAATAAAATACATAAGTTAAAAAACAATGAAATACATAAGAAATTATAAAAACAAGAGATAACATAAGGAATAACCTGGCTCTTCCAATTTTTTGTGTTGTATTATTATTCCAAATGGTCTAATAAATATATGTAGTGAAAAAGAATACGTAAACATGAATAATCTACGATTTATGGGCAGAAATGTGAATTTGATGACCTTATTTGCATAAATTACCATAAATATGCAAATGAGTAAATTTTTCAAAAATTTGAAATTACCATAGTATTCTATACACTTCACTTGACATACATGCAAATTTTCGCGGCGATCGGCGGTGAAACGGCCGAGATCTTAGGGGGGGGGGGTCAAATTGACCCCCCCCCCCCCCCCCAGTAAAAACCTGGTCTGAAATAGCCCAGTTGAAATAGGGTTAACCAATCCATGACATTCTAGATCTAGTAGGATACTGGAAATCTTAGCAAATGTTTCAACATCTTAAGTAGATTACCTGATTTCTATTTCTGGCAATAGCCCCAGGGTCAACTGGACTCTTTGTTGGGTCAGCCCGGATATTTGTCCTGCCTTAGAGATGTTGAGCCAGAAGTTCATAGTCACATTAGCATTAAGCTTGTTGGCAATTACTTCAATCATAGATGAAGTTGAATTCATCATTATTCCTTCATCTTCAAAACATGCATCGTCTAGAAAAGAAGATTAGTGAAACATTGTAGGTAAGCCACTGCACAGATATTTACTGAAAATATTTGTTTCTTGGGGGTGGGGGTAATGTGGATTTTACAACCTTTTCTGTCTGCATTTTATTGTTACCTTTAAGTAATTATTGGAAACTGCTGTGTTAGATATTAACATGAAGTGTGAGCTCTTTACATTTTTAGTGTAAACAGTATACTCTTTTAACTTTAGCCTTGATTGCTCTAAATGCTGACTACATGTACCATAGGTTTTTAGAAAGATGCATGAATATTATCCTTTAAGCCAGATTTTTTCCAATTTAACCTTTTAAATTGTATATTCAAATGAGTAGTACATACACATGTGCAAAAGCAGTCTTAAAGGCATTAATAACAATTTTTTTCTTCAGTTTTACAAATCTGAGATGCATGGCCCTACATGTCTGTGATATGGTGTAATATTGAAGCCCTAAAAAATGATCATGAAGTGCCTAAAAAAGTAAAAATCTTTGAGTGACCAGTTTAACAATACTCTAATTTTCCCCAGTAGACTGTAGCATTATAGTTTTTGAAATTTCGAATTCTAATCATGAATATCTTAATAAGATTAGTCAGGCAATCAGCTTGTAAAAGTCATGGGATTCCTGACTGATCTAAAGGTTTATAATTATGATTGCAGCACGAGCTAAATCCAGGATTTTGTTTAGAATCTAATATTATGTATAAATACCTGTATTTTGTATTGCTTGATCGAGAGAGGAGTACATGATGTCAGGACTAACTACTACACAGTACCACAGAAAGGTCAGGTTACTGGATGACCCAAGGGGCACATCAGGGTCATATGAGGTCGAGCCATCTACTGTCAAGTTTGAAGATACACCTAAGGATCATGTTGAAAAAAGAACCGTTAGTCATATTACATGTGAAAAAAAAAAGAAAAAAAATTGAGATAATAAATACAAAGCAAAATCTCATCAACCTGAAGTTTGGATGTCAAATAGATTTATTCATGAGTATGTTTTATGGCAATATTACAAGTTATGTTTCCAAGTATTGATCTGAACATTTTCAATATTTGTTTATATAAAATGAATGATGTGTTTCATTCATAAACAAAACAATGGAGAAGTACCATAGCGCTTAGAGACTTTGGTGGTAAGCGCTTTATAAGCACCGTTCTTCTTATTATTCTTATAATTATTCTTATTATCATTATTACCATGCGACCGTGAGGCTCCGCCCTTGATAACAGCTACCAATGGAGACGGTTGTAAGATCTCCAAACGGGTGAAGATCTGTTCTTCACCAGTCACTTCACCAGATGATTTTAGATGAGTTTGAGCTTTCACATTCAGGCTATATATACCACAGGGTACGGTTCCACTCGGAATGGTCACTTGGCTTGTCTGGTGAGAGAGCATATTAAAGGGAGTGTAGCATGACGAGACTACGTGTCTTTCCTATGGTCTGGCTCGAAACCGAGGCGTGAGGAGAACTTTGGTCTGTTTTGCCAACGCTAGCCCGCGCTGACCATGTAGAGATTAGCTGTCTACAACTAATCAAGACGTACAATGTAGATTGCGTTAACCAGTATTTGCCAAGCTACACCCCCTTTAAGACATTACAAATCATGCACTTAAATGGTTTTCACTACAAGCTCAGGGCACAATGCATGCATCAATCTGACCATAGGAAAAAAATGCTTGTGAGTCAGATACAATACACACCATAAAATTATATTACAGTTCCACTTGAGTTATTCTTCTACCAGTAATACAATATATACTAGCTGATTTGACTTATTTTACATTTAAAGATATTGCTTGTAAGTGTCGGCTTGCATGGTGATGTACATATACAGTAGGCTTGCGGGTGCACCATGTGAGAGAGAGAGGATTTAGGAGTCCTGAAAATTAACCACCGCCACCCGCCGAACCCTCAAAGCAGCCGCCAGCCTCACAGCTACAATGCACAGCAGACGACAGCAGACTACAACGCCGCCTACGTCGGGGACACACACAGCGTCTCGCCGACAACACACCCTACTCATGGATTCAGAATTCTCCTAAGTCCGCAACCCAGAGACTCCAGCCCAGACAGACAGTCAGACGGACGAGCAAACCATTCATGTCCACTCCCTGATGACTCAAGCCCACATGGTCATGTATTTTCCCCCGACGTCTGCACCCCGGTGACTTAAGCTCACGCATGCCAGCTATTCTCCATTCCTGACGACGGATAGTCAACCTGTTCGAAACGTTGAGCCACTCCCGCCACTCATCCTCTCCAAGCGCTATAGTTCTCCTTAGAACTATAAGCTAAGCATGATAACAAACAGTCTTTTTCAAGACTACACACCCTCAAGAAAGATTACCGAGAGTCCTTTTCAGGACTCCTCAATCCTCTTTCTCACATGGTGCACCCCTAAGCCTACTGTATATTTAAAGATACCGGTATGTCTTTACATCGAACTGGACTTAGCTATTGAGTTCAAGAACGTCTTGCATTAAAACAAATAGACACACAAGTAAACAAAACAAGATTGTTTCAATGTTTCTTTAAAAATCAATGCATCAGACATGAATTCAGAACAGAGTGAATACTAAGGTATTTTGCCTGAAAATAGGTTTAGAGCAAGGATAACAACTGAACAGTCCATGCAACAAATTATCTGAGAGAAGAGATACAATGTAAATGTACTTAAATTATAAGCAAGAGAAACGCTCTTTGCGGTCTCGCCTGCATTACGCAATTCGATATGATGAAAAATTGAGGTTGGTGGCCCATTAGCAGGCCCCAAAAAATGAAATCCTCAGAATATAATCAGCATTTTGAAGTGAATATTGATTAAGAATCATGAACAAATAACAAAAGTTGATTCATTTATTCTCATATTAAGATGTGAAAACATAATCCAAGTCTACTGAGCCAAAATGACCTTTGACCTTGTGACCTGGAATTTATGTCATATGACTTGTGATACTTGATGAACCTTGCTTACAAATTTCATGGAATTTGAAGAAAAAAAACTTGAAAATATGCAACAAATTTAAAATTTGGATGTTGATGCCACAAAAAAGTCTAAGTTTGTTGAACTAAAATGACCTTTGACCTTAATTTGGTGACCTGAATTCTACTTATACGATTGGGGATACTTGATTACCCTATAGTCCAAGTTTCAATGACTAAGAACTTATACTTTCAAAATTATATCAAAAATTGAAAAACTTAACCTTTGGTTAAGTTTTCGATAATGATACCACAAAGACCTGAAATGACCTTTGACCTTGACTTTGTGACCTGAAATTCAACTCACATGATTGGAGTTTCTTGATAATCCTATAGTCCAAGTTTCATTGACTAAGGGCTTATACTTTCAAAATTATATCAAAAATTCAAAAACTTAACCTAAGGTTAAGATTTTGATATTGACGCCGTCGCCGTCACCGGAAAAGCGGCGCCTATGTCTCGCTTTTTTGTTTTTTTGCTTCGCAGGCGAGAAAAAAATGATAATGCATTTCTACAATGTTGAATAAATCATCAAATAATAATCATATATTTACATGTGTGATCTTTTCAAAGGCAGTCACTACATCATCGTCTACAGTAGATGTGAAAATCCACCACTTGAAGTGAGAGGTCATGGGGTCAATGCACTTTTCATCCAGCTCCATGTGTGCCGAGATGTGAATGTCGAAGGTCCCGAGATACACAGCGGGACGGGGAGCATCGCAATGCTCCTTCACAGACGTGGTGAGGCTGATGATGCATGAATGCTTGACAGTCACGTTAACCTGCATGATTCAGATCATAATCACAGGCATGGAGCCAGAACAAGTAAGCATTTACTGACCCGAATTCACAAAGAAGGTACATATATAGCTCCGTTTAGTCTCATTTCACAACGCCCTCTATCGTCAGAGTCAGCAGCCATACATGTTAGCCTATGAAATTGTACCCAAAAAAAATCGTTAAAAATTTATTTTTTGTTTAAACGAAAAGCACATCCACCCCAACTTACATGTACGTTATCACTAGCTCTTTCATTGGAACCCTCATGTCCCATTGACTTTTGAAAGTTCGCCCACCGTAATTTGATCAAAATAGGTTGCAAGCTCGTCATTGCCTATAGTACACATGTGAAACAAGTCAAACTTTGGACTCTGTTTGCCAAGCGATTTTAAGATTATAGGTCAAGCACACAAAGGATAAGAAGCATGAATTATCATGGATCACTTCTGCTTGGTTCATTATGTCCATTTCATCCAACCCCCAGTCATTTTTCCATTTAGTAAAAGCAAACATTTTGCTGAGTTTAGCAAAAACATGAATATTCATGAACGGTCAGACAATACAGCCTGTTAGTACGTAACGTATAGTGAATGTCCAGGAGGTAGAGGTCAATGGTTTGTGCTGGCAATGTTCACGCGAGCGAAAATGAGACAATCGGAGCAATATGTTAATTTAACCCACGGTTTAAATCTTCATTTACCCGGTACATAACCGATAAGCACGACACAGTCAGAGGTCCATATGACGCTCCCAAGGCAAGGTACGCTTAATTTGCGTTAATTTTAAACCTGGGTTATGTAAATGAGGGTTTAAGCCATGGGTTTGATCTAAACCTCCTTTGTGAATTCGGGCCATTTGGGTCCATTCCTAATTAAAGTGAAGATTTACGACAGCAATAACTAATTCTTTGTCACCAATGAAGGTGATGGGTGCAAACTCTTGTTTACTCTACAATTTATTTAATGGAGCACCAGTATTGACAATAATAGTCGATAGCATGCCATTGCAGAACTTAAAAATTATCAGAAACAATAAAAGTTGAAAACTGAGCAACTCCTTTAGTCCTCAGACAAAACATTTTGAAGGCTGCCATTCAGTGAATTACCTCTCAAGCTCTTTAAAAAAAGTTAAAAAAATAGTGAGTAGGGGGGTGTTTGACAAAGATTCTAAGTAGAACTTAACTCTAAGTTGGACTTAAAAATTATGGAGAGCCATTTGTAGCCTTAAAATAAAATATATTCAAAAGCAAAAATTCTAATATTTTAGACTTTTGATAAATTCCATTATCAAGAACATGAAATATCCCATGATAATAGAAAATATGAATGATGTACATTGCGCTATGCCTTTTAAAATAACTTATACAAAATATTTTCATAGATGCTAACGGCTTTCCATAATTGTTAAGTCCAACTTAGAGATAAGTTTAACTTAGGATCTTTGTGAAACACCCCCCTACTGTATTAGGTCTTTTTTTTAAACCCTGACAAAAATCAGTAAAACTTATAAGGGGGGCGTTGAACAAGATGTCTGCAATTGCTTACATACCTGTGTAGTCAAAGTATGAAATAGCGTAGAAGTCACTTTGTAAGTGCCAATGATTGAATATGCATGATTGAGAAAGCTAGCAAGAAACCCATCCATTGAAGAGGCCCTGTCTATCATAGCATCAGGGAGGTCATCCAAAGACCAAGATCTGGGATTGGCTATGAAGCAGGAGTCCTGGGAACTATTAAAACAGAAGGTATAGTTTGAATGCTTGACAGCACTGTCGGCCAGGAGGGCGCACCACACTTCTCTGCTCGTATAGACATGATTTGGGCAGAGGATCTGGGTCGTGGCTGGAATAACGGTTGCATTCGCAGTAGCTGTAAGATTGTAGGAACTCCCGACAGCCGTCGCTTCAACCGTGAAAACTGAACTCGTGGTGAACAGGACGAGAACTGCATCTTCAGAGTAGACTGTGTATTGAACCAAGTCGCCTGATCGATGGTTTGTGATGGACCACAAGATTTGAGATGACAGTGGTTGAAAGGACCCCAACACAGTTGCATTCACAAGGATGGTGTCATTAACCCTGAAGATGTTGTCAATACTGGACACTGTCAATATGAACAGATTAAGATAGGTACATATTAAAAAGTGATAACCAGAAAACATTAACAAACACACAACAACAAAAACAAAACAAAAATCACTTTGAAATTATGGCACATGATGCATTCACTTGTGAGTCAGTATATAGATGCAAGTCAACCTTTTTATTTATGTATTCATTTATTTATTCATTTATTGCAACCAAAAGGTTGGATTTCAAATACTAATTAAACATGCAAAGCAATACATATGACAATCAGACAATGGTAGAAATAATTTCAGCAATTAATTTATATAGAGTAAACAAAATGAGTGGTTCATAAATAAATCAATATATACACTGTATGTGATGGCTACAGTCATATTATCGCACTGTATTAAATGAATTTCATTTCTATATTATTTCTGTTTTCATTGAATCAAGTTACCCGGGTATTTATATTTGTAGGATATCTAAGTAATATTGACTGCCTTCTGGGCAATACGACATTTATCGCCCGAACAGAAGGTGCGGGTGATATATGACAAGTCGTATTGCCCTGAATTAGGCAGTCAATATTACTATTATTAACCACATCAGACATCTAGAGCAAACAAGAAACTCTTACTATCTTATACTCTTAAATCATGTAGGCTACACAGGGTTTCCTAGCATTAGAAGTTGCAAAAACATTGTCAAACCAGCACTGTGCATCCAGTGTTAGACAGATTTTCGATATACACTGCAAACAGTGCGATTGTTATGTCACAATAGAGTTCGTGCAAAGTGCGCATTTTCTTATACGCGATGCGCCATGTAAATTACAACTGGCTCTATATTATTGCTCACTAGTTTAACACGCATTTTGCAATTGACTTTTCAGATCGGGCTAAAATATTTGTTCATTGGTTTACTGTATAACCTTATTGACCGGCAAATTACACACAAAATCCCATTAACTTTTCTGAGCGGTCAATAATATTGTAGTTTTGTTGGCTTATCCATCAAACCTTGAGGGCAATAACATTTAAGAATTGCCCTGCTCAGATGTCTGATACGGTTAATAATATTTGATATCACTTACCCGACGTTGTTAATCATGTACAGTAGTTACTTACCATTATTTGGAAACAGAAGAAGCTCTATGATAAGTTCATGAACATTTTTGCACACAAACCTAAAATCATGGCTACATTGATCCAAATACCAGTATCCGTCCAGATGTTTCATATAAATGCAATCACGAGAATTAGACTGAAAGGTTTTAGCTGTAATAGATAGAGTAAGAGAGGGAGAGAGAGAGAGAGAGTAAGAGAGAGAGCAAGAGAGAGAGAGAGAGAGAGAAAGAGAGAGAATAAATATTCTTGCTGTGATGGCAGGAATTGTGGTGGCAATGCTTGTTGCTGGTGTTGTAGGATTGACGATAGTGGTTGTTGCTGCTGTTGTAGGATTGACGATAGTGGTTGCAGGAAAAGGAGTTGTAGCAGGAATAGTAGTGGTGATAAGTTCATGAACTTTTTTGCACACACACGTAAAATCGTGGCTACATTGATCAAAATACCAGTATCCGTCCAGATGTTTCATATAAACGCAATCACGAGAATTAGACTGGAAGGTTTTAGCTGTAATAGAGAGAGTAAGAGAGGGAGAGAGTAAGAGAGAGAGCAAGAGAGAGAGAGAAAGAGAGAGAGAGAGTAAGAGAGAGAGAGAGAAAGAAAGAGAGAGTAAGAGAGAGAGAGAGAGTAAGAGTAAGAGAGAGACAGAGTGAGAGAGAGTAAGAGAGAGAGAGAGAGAGAGATATTATTACCTGAACAAACAGAATAACAAAAAAGGTTTTTAAAATGAGGTTAATAAAGACTTGGCAAAAATAATATTGCATTGTAGCCCTGAGGCTGAATTATACAATATTGTTAGAATGACATACTACACAAATATTGAATGTTCAGGGCCCCCGTCGTATAAAGATATGCGATTTATCTAAATCAGTTGAATCAGGCGATTGATATCAATCACAAATAGGTTGCAATCAATATCAACTCTTTATAAGATGGGGCCCAGGTGTTCTAGATAAGGAAAGACATGAGGGTATATAGTTCATGTGTGAAGGAGGGGAGAGAATAGGGATTAATAGGAATGGAGAGGGGAACGGTACAACGAATCGTCTACTTTCTCTAATAATTTAATGAAATGCCAAAACTTCCGCGGGAGGGGGAGAAACTGAATTCAGACAAAGATTAACAGTAGAGAACGGTACAGCAAATCGTCTTCTTTTTATAATAATTTAATAAAACTTCAAAGCTTTCGCGCTTCGCGCGGGAGGGGGGGGGGGGGGGAGGATCTTCATTTAGACAAGGATTAACAGTCGAGAAAGGTACAACAAATCGTCTTCTTTTCCTAATAATTTAGATGCCTATCACCCACACCCCCTAATGAGCGCTCTTTAAGTGATTCGCTTGCTCACTACCGCCCTCCCTTAAATAAGATCCTAGCTCCGCGCCTGCATTAAAATATATCAGCTATGATGCTGACTAAGTTGACAAAATAATTCGTATATTTATGTCGACGAGTAAAATGACCATTTGCGCATATGTATAGATATTATAGATAGTCCATAGGAAAAACGATTTAGCCTTCGGCCCCAGGTTTATAGGGTTAAATTTGTAGATATTGGACATTTAATTTTGTCGGTAATCTTTGACCTCTACACCCCCCCCCCACCACTTAAAAGGGACTAGCAACGCCCCTGTGTGAGGTTAAATACAAACCACTCATAATAACTTCAACATAATTTTACAAGCTATCGATAGGTTGCATTTGGTGCTACATATTTGTTATTTTGGAAATGATTGAAGACCAAGATAATTCATATTACGATACATTCATTTGAATTTCAGTGAATCAACAGGCCCATAAAACAGCCGATTATTATTGCTCGAATTGCATTATGATCAGTAATTTTGGCACAAACATTGCACTTAAAAGGACAGTATTCCATTTTAACTGATAGTTGTTGTGTTTTTTGGGGGGAGAGGTCAACAAGATTGAACAAGATCAGTTATATATGATAAGACACCTATCAATTATTGAACAAATTTTTTCATCATATTTCTTCATATACAGTAGGCTTGCGGGTGCACCATGTGAGAGAGAGGGAGGATTGAGGAGTCCTGAAAAAGAACTCTCCGTAATCTTTCTTTATGTTTTAGCAATCGCTACATATACATGTATATATAATTACCAGTCCAATTTGAGTAGCCAACTGGAGTTCCATCTGTAAATGTAGTTAACACTTCTTCGGTATCCAGATCATTTAGTGCCATCCATACAAAATTTAAAATTATACCTGTAATAGAACACACACACACAATCTAAATTATCCTTTTGTGCACATGAAAGGTCAAATTTATTACATCCAAATTGCTTGAGAAACATTTTATTAATTCAAGTTCACAGGAGCACAAGCTTTGGTGATAACGTTTTTTTGTTCTTTTAAACACAAAACAGGAAATCCCTCAGTGACTCATATGGCAAGGGCTGCAAAGAAAGCCAATGATATGAGAAAAGGGAAATGTATAAATAATACTTGAAACAAATCTCATTTTTAATATTGTAAATTATAACATAAAAAAATATTTGTGTAAAAATACAAAAAATGAAGTAAAATTAAATCTCAAAAGAAAAAATATGATATTAAATTAGTCAACATCTAATATTAAGTCAAAGGTGAACTCTCCTAGAAAATCAGGGTGGCATATGGTCATTTTCACAGTAAAGGGTGTAACTTTTCTCAAACAGGGTCAAAAATTCAAAATATGTTTTCATAATAATTTCTACTAAAATTAGTACTATAAGTGTCTAAATTATGGATTTTTTTTGGTTCTGGAGCTTAAACTACATGAGAAACCTGGAAAAATAATGAACAACTGTGACAAATATGATAAATTTGAACAAAAACAACATTTTAATTCTATCAACTTAAATGACAACATTTGTTCTCCAAACATAATTCAATTGCTATTTTTCATTTGCTATTCTAATGTACTTAAAGGCTTATAAAGCTTTTTTGGTCAAACTTATTTGGTCTTTAAAAAAATTCAATGCGTTTGTCAAATTCAAGATAAAATATGACTTTGACATTTAATTTTTCAAATTTACCTATCTTCCAAGAGGGGGAGCAAAATACAAATTATTATACAAATACCATTCAGTGAAGGCTAATTACCATGCAAATTCCAAAGAAATCGCATTTCAAATGAGGAAGTTGAAAATTTCTCATGTGTGTGTTTCGGAGGCTTCAGGTTAACAAAATGCCTGTTTCGGAGGCTTCAATCATGTTAACATAAAATGTTGTCCATTACTTAGGTAACATATTAAGAAAAATTCAACTTAAACTGTTAATGATATGTTAAATTACTAATATAACACCTAAAACATTTGTTTACAGTGTAAAAATACTTGTTAATATAAAGTACGGTACATGTATGTAACAAATTATCTTTACTTAATACAATGAGTTTTTTGTTCAGTACGCAAACATTGCAAAGTCACTTAATAGCATCCATGAGGATTTCAAATCTGTGCTGATACTCAGGGAAATATATTGTCAAGTATGTAATTTCCAAGGAAATCACTTTTCTCATATCACAGTTGAAACATTCAGGAAACATATACATGTATAGGATCAGTTCAAAGTAGTGGTTCGGAGGCTTCAAACATGTTAACACACTATATTGTCAACTACAAAGGCAATATACAAAGCGAAATTTAACCTTACTTTTGAAGATTCGATAAAATGTTGAACTGAAAGTAAAGTACTTAAAATAATTGTTCACATAGAAACCATTTATGTTAATTCATAGCAATGTATCATTACCCTTCACTTGCGTCTTTGTCATCATTTATTCTTAGTGCAAAGAATTAAATTTCCGCACAGTGGCTTCCACAAACTTGTTTGTTATGTGTTATAACATTTACACTGACATTCATATTTGTGAAACCAATAGCATAGTAAGTATTTACAGGTTTTTGTCCTGGAACACAATTGTGTTCTACTTCTTATTTCAAAGAAATTTATCTGCCAACATGTCCAGTTCTCCTTCTTAAAAATTATAAAGGTAAGCTCTGCCGGCTGGGGTAGGGGTCCTGGTTGGTAGAGTCAGCTTCTGTATTACATCTTTTTTTAGGCTGATGGGCTTCACAGTCCTCTGTAAATTAATACAGACCATTGCTGTTCCGGCGCATGAATTTGACTTTGACATTGTCATCAATCACAGCTTTTACCTAGTAGCAAAATAAGAATATATAGCAAATACAAAATTTCATTAAAACACAGAAAAACAGCTTTCAGAATGCATTTCACTTCCTTGAAATATCTCACAGTCCCTTATTTTATTTCATTCACCCTGTTAACTTTGTTCAGTACCACAGCATCTGCTCATATATATTTTAGAAAGATCTTATTGTCTATGTATTTCTCAAATAAAGAAAGTTGATCCTGTTAAATGTTTTTTTAATAATCCGAGATCTAACATGGGTAATACTTACGAGAGCCATGAAAACCACCCCATTTGTAGTCCTGCTGCTACATGTAGATGAAGGTGCATCAAAATATATGGCCACATAATCGCTCACATTGATCCTGCAATTGGAGAAGAAAATAGGAAATTAGCAGTTTGTACTGCACAGAACAATGTTAATACATATATCTGAGCTTGGACACTAAAAAACAATAATTTTGTTTGTGCATTACATAATAATTTATTATTTATCCATGTGTTGTTTAAGAATTAGTTTAGTAGTCTATACGGGCACCATCACTAAGTATGCTTAATGTGTACATTACACAAACCTTTAAGTACTAATTAATGACAGACTTGTTTTTATCTGTTTTGACCATGGATTTGCAGGAATAACCTGTTCAAAATTGTAATTTGTACAAGGATTTCATTCCTTATTACTGGTTTACCATTGTGCATAGCCATAGACCTGTTTATGTACACACATGTATATCAGGAGTCTAATTTAAACATTTGGTACTGAGGCAAACTTTAAAGGTCAGGTGACATCCAAATATAAGTTGATTCATGTTTATGTGCAGGGCTGCATACAACTCATAATTTGTTATAAATATATTTCATAGATTTTTAAATATTTTACAATAATTTTTTCAGACCTGCTAAGCTCCACCCTAAATAAATGCTCCAGATTTCATTTATCTATCTGTTAATCATTAGTGAGCTAACAAGAGAAATTGTTATGTAACTTTCTCCAGCTCAGCACATGCTCACAAATACCTCCACGTTACCTTTCTTTTACTGGTGATACTACACCACTTCTGACATAGCAACTCGTAAGTTGGTATTGTATGGTCTATTGTAAACAGGTGATCAGCTCTGGTTAAGCTATTATACATACCACTGTCTCTTGTTAGCTCACTAATGATTTACAGATGATGTCACAAGATGAATGAGATTTGGAGCATTTTTCTAGGCTGCACATCAACAGGAATCAAACTATATTTGGATGTCACCGACCTTTAAAACCACAAACATTGAGTATGATAAAGGTACATGTACAATGTACAATACAGATCGTTACTAGGCCTCACTATATTTTTAGTGACAAATCTAAACTTCAAAAACTTTCACACATCAGTTCCATTACAATGACCCATTAAACAAAAAGTACAAGTTAAGTAATTTAAGGACAAAATATACAGTTCTTACCTCTATATTCCTGTGGATAACAGTAAGGAAATGAGAGAACTGCCTGTAGTGTTCATGCCTGTCTGGAAGAGATGCTATCTAGTATCAGATGTTGCTAGCACATGTTGCTGTAACCTTGTCAATATCTTCATGATCTTCATGGTCTATTGTTGTGGACAAGGTCCGCAGATCGAGTCCTGCCGCGGCACTAATGTCCTTTGGCAAGACACTAATCTACATTTGCCACACTCGACCCAGGTGAGGTAAATTGGGTACCTGGCAGGAATTAATTCCTTGAAATGCTTAAGCGCCGTAATGGAAGCCATGCTAAAGCCGGGGTAATAATTTCCAAATTTGGAAGCGCATAGAGACGTTCAATATGTGCTACACAAGAACTAAATATTATTATTATTATTCCATTGTCTTAAAAGGGGTTGTACACACCGCTACCCAAACATTTCTAGAGGGTTCTTTACCCACCAAATTTCTCTCCTACTGTTACAAATGGTCTTTGGATGGCATGGCCTATGCCATTTGATCATAAGGGGTTGGCAAAGACCATGATACATGTTGTTAACACTAAATGAAGCCTCCGAAACAAATTGGATAAATATTATGGATGTCTTATAATTTGGGAAAATACAGCGATTCATTTTAATACTTTATATATTAAAATATTCATAAAGCTTGGAAGATTTATATGTATAAACTTTTTTTATTATTTGGTGAATGATTCTTACATTATCAAGGTTTGAAACAGGTGAATACTCCTAGTACTGGTGTAAAATTTCTTTCTGAAATACTGACTATTTGTAAATCATTAAAAAAATAAAGAGCCAATAACATCTAAAACATTCCTGTCCTTTAATAGACCAAAACCAAACATTCAATAGGAAAACTGTAAACAATCCCCTATCTATAAAACCACAATAGCCAAAACTATGGTGTTAACTACAGTTTGAAGCCTCCGAAACAAGTTTTTTTGGTTATTAGTAAGTCTTGAAAAAAATTAACTGGATATCTATTTACTTTCAACTTCAAGGGAGCCTGCACACCCTAACCTATGATTGCCATGCAAATTTAACATGAAACACATCGGTCTAGGTATTTAAAAAATGAAAAATAATCTTTTGGCTGTTTCGGAGGCTTCAAGTGTTTCGGAGGCTTCAAGTGCTAACGGAAAGTTTGTATTGTCTGTTATTCTTTAACAGTGGGGAATATCTCAGCTATTTTTTGACAAGTGATTTAGGGGTCCTAATGCTACATTTTGATATAATGATTGGATAAGTTCCTATATTCATATTTGTACAAGCTGTCTGAATAGTTTGTTTCGGAGGCTTCAATTCAGCTAACAGAAAAATGGCGCGACTCAGTCAAGCGTTTAAAAAATTCTTACAAGCAACATGATCAGACAAATTTTGTCATTAGTTGGAAGTATAGATATCAAGTGTTATATCAAGAACAAATGAAATGGTAGAAAGCACTTTTTAAACCAGAGCTCTTGCTATGAAGTTTGTTAACTATTGTTAACGGAAAATGAAGTCTCCGAAACGACAAATAACAACTCTCTGTTCTCAAAAATAGAGGAGCAGTTACAGTTACAACTTCTTTGGCACTTTTTATTGAACATCTAACTTCACATTCTGCATAACAAAAACAATCCTCGCTGTTCCTGAAAAAAATGCAGGGCTTTACAAAAATGTCTATGTATTTTGTGTACATCAAAAGGGTCACATTTAGGGTACTTATGTGCCTGCCAAAATTTAACGAAGTAATCCCTGAAGAAGTTTATGCTACCCAAGGTAGCACCCAAGTAGGTTACTCATATGCCAAAATATCTTTGAATTCTGTAGCTTTATAAGATCACTGGAGAAAAAAATGTCCAAATTTCAAAGTTACACCCTTTACCGTGAAAATGACCATATTACATTATTGTTTATCTCTCTTTGACTTCTTGAAATCAAAAGCAAATTGAACCAAAGACTCTACACTTTCTTCTGAAATGGACTTTTCAGACATGCAAAACAGTATCAAATTCCAGATTTGTTATTGTTTGAATTGCAAGAGATTAAATTTCAGTTGCCATGGTCATTTGAAAACATTTGCTGAGCCAAAAAAAGGCAATATTACCTCAATATCCGAAAAGGTCTTCCACAATTAATGCTATAAATACTTCGTTTACTTCAGCAAAATCTGGACTGTCTTTAAGCTTACCACGGGTAACACACTGCCATATATCAAGAGTTTAATTCCACAATGAGCTAAATCCACTTTTGATGAAAATTGAGTTAATGATATCAGGACATTGTTTACTTCAGAGCCCGTCTTAGTTCAACAAAATTATCATTCTAAATTTTGCGAACAATAATGAAAAAAATGCACCTTAAATATTACTTTTCCTTAGACGCCTGTACAAAATCTGGTAAACAAATTCTATTTTCTCTGAAGTTACAAAAATGGATTTGGCTTTTTTTGGAATTGAACTATTCATAATGGAATAGAAGGTGACATATACCCATTGCAATGCAAACGATGGGCCAGGGGGGCGTTTCACAAAGCCTTTTTTCAATGACAAATAACAAAAATCAGTGACAAATCTGCTGATAACCAATCAGAAGCAAGGATTTCAGTAGCTTATAACACAAATTGTCATTTGTCACTGATGACAAGTTTTGTGAAACGCCCCCCAGATTCTTACTATGTACAAAAGCATTCTCCTCTGCACTGTGGATGGTGAATAGGTCAGCGCCTACTCCTAAGCAGTAGTCTCTCGCTTCCTGCCACAGTAAACGCGGTTTTCCTACGAGGTAACAGTATCCACTGGCAGGTTCATAGACCCAGTCTATAGGACATCCATACTCTGATACGCATGGCATAAAAAGAATTTAAATAAAGAAAAGACAATTAGCAAATTTTTCTTCTAGCACCAACTTTTACTTGTAAATCTAGGTGTAGTTATAGAGGAATAAGTTTTAAACACATTGCTCCACTGAATTTTAAGAAATCAAACCATGATCATGTAATTGAGGCCCCCAACTTCAAATATTTTTTTCAGAAAAACCTTAAAAGATATTTCAAAACGGTTTTCGGTTCCATTACAAGTGATTTGTTGTCCACATGGAAAATGTTAAATTATTGAAGTTGGATCAAATTAAGAATTTGGTGATTTTCCTCTTTTGCACACGGAATTGCCCACAACGTCTGCATAGATCATAGACCCTAAGACTAATAAGGTTATTATAGACTAGACCCTAGTTGATTTCATCATTTTAATTGTAACTATATCTAGGTTATATTTAGTTATTTATTTTATTGATGCACGTTCACAATTTCATAATTCATTGGAGTTAAACAAATTATTTTCAATTTTACCTGTTTACAATCCATTTGATTCGACTTCACATGAAGTTTGAAAAAGAATATAACAATGTTTTATCATAGACAAGTTGCATGAAACATAAGCATAGAGCTTGAATTGTTACAACACCTTCAAATATAATGACCAAAAAAAAATACCTAAAGGGTTGTAAATTATTTACAAAGAACATGAAGAGAAAAAAAATGAAAAAAATAAGTAGGGCCTATTATTATTGTTTATGTTAAAGGGCAAGTCCACTCCAAAAAAACACTTACCGTACTTTCAATAGAATTTGTGTATATCAGGTACATACAAATCAATGATACAATATTCAAAAAATAGTATAAATTCTTCAAAGTTCATGAAAGATTTTGTGAAATGTCATGTACGCTATATGATACAAATCATATAACCTTGGGCAAAGGCATGGGAAAATCAAGTTGAGGGATAACTTAAAGGGAATGTACAGTAATGGGATGAAAATATATAAAGCCATTGATAAATAGTGAGGCAATGACGTCACAAACAGATAACCAAATACACAGTTTGTGTAGTGATTTTTGAAGTTCCATAGTTTTTTATACTTTAAAAAAAAATCACAACTTCCCTGTTATTAGTTATCCAATTTTACTCAAATTTGTTTAGCTCTGTTTCTCTTGTTTTTCTGCATATATTAAAAGCAAATTATTTTTGGAGTGGACTTGACCTTTAAGTTTAAATCTAGTAAAAATGTCTTACATGTATCATGACGAAAGACTACCGGTAAGATTAAGAGAATCAAATTTATGTTCGATATAAAGAAAACTGATAGTGATATACTGTAGGTGGCATCTAGGCCTAGATCTATGTGATGTAGATTTATATAGGCCTAGGTCTAGTCTACATGTATATTATCCTATAGGCCTACTACTTAGCCTCTTACTAATGAGCAGATGAGTATAAATTTGACCCATCGGCTATATAGGCTAGTAGGGGGGGGGGGGGTAGGCCCCCTCCCCTGGCCCCCAAAACAGGTAAATTGAACCTTTTATAATTTTAAAGAAAAAAAGAAGACAGGATCCCTCCCCCTAGCTGAAGGGGGGGGGGGGTGGATTGGGGGTGTCGCGTCAAAAATAAATAAAACCCTTCCCCCCCTCCTGCTTATTCGCCGCTAAATTATTAAATAATTCTCATAAATTGGGCCCCCTATTTGGTCCCCTCCCTTGCCACCGGCTGCATGAACCGCCCGTGTATGATGTAGCCTAATATTGATCTCGAATATGTACACAAAGTTATTTACCCGCTCCTTCAGAACTGGACTAAACATGGCGAGTATGCAAAATGACCGGCTTGAAAGACCTACCGATATATATTTGGCAGATATGCCATCTAGTTGATGTGCATGTTACTCGATTCCATCGTCCATGTATTGGGTCAGTGAGGCTCGATCGAGACCTCATCACAGCACAGTAAGGTGGTGGTTCGGTATATAGAGGAGAATCCCAGTTGGTATACCTTGAAAGTGATTAGTTTATATATATCAAGTAGGATTAACAATACAACTTCGATTTAAGCACATCATAAATTCCACATAAATACTAAAGATATATGAGACATATTATATAGCTCTACTACATCATGAAGTGTCTTTGAAGAAAAAAAGAACATTAAATCTTCTGGTAAATCAATATGAAGTGCAAATTACTAAAATGTGTAAGTGCATTGAAATAGTACTAGATTTGGTATTTCACTCGGAGTTTTTAAATTTTATTCGTCCACAAATTCTTGAGTTCAAAACAAGTATTATACTTGTAGATTATGGCATTACAATACATAACTGCAAGAAAAACATTTTCGTGCAGAAAACATGCCTTTAATGGCGTGAAATGTAAAGGTTGATTTGGTGATATACAAGATATGTTTCTTGAGGCAACCTAATTTGTTCTGTTTTTTGGGGGGGTGTTTTGCGGCATACATGTACACAAAATAATGGGCAGCAAATTAAACGTGATTTAGGAGCGTAAAAGGATAGAAATGAGCATTCTGATACAACTCCGCATGTTGCTGATTTCATATGAATTAAGGATCAATATTAATTTCATGCTGTAACAAATGGAAACTTGATGGCCTTCAGAACTCTACATTACCATTACCATCAATATCGGCTTTTAACCAAAACTGTCCCATTATTTGACATTAGCCATTTTAATTTGTGACTCGAGTCACAAATTAAAATGGCTAATAATTCGATTTATCAGAAAAAAAAGTAGAAGATTTTGCACGACTCAGAATAATCCTGGAATACGAAGATTTGATCAAAATGTGGTTTATCAGCAATTGTTTTGATTGATTTATGTAATGTTATGACCCAGAGTTTCACAATAATTTCCTCACTTAATAAGAAAGTAGGTCGTTATCATCTTGTCTTGTATGAAATTCATCAGGGGGCAAATTGCCTCCCTTGCCCCTCCTCATCAAATAATATTATTGCCCTTTTCAGCTCTCGTATGCCTATCATTAAACCCATTGACATAATGAAGAAATCGTTAAAGTAAAAACGTGTTGAAAAAAGGAATGGCATTATATCACAATGATGGTTGATACATACCTAAGGGTCGTTCTATCAATCCATCTGTATTCATCATCCTCATCCATGTCTTCTAACCCGATGTAATAGTTACCATCACCCTCCGTTAATCTCGTGGCAATGAAATCCTATTCATATTATGAAGAGAAGAGGAATACATTTGGAGATTGATATCAAAGGTGCAAAATGCAAAATGCTCTCATTCTGGTGGATGGCCTTCCCCGATTCATTGCGTTCCTGGCTCAATTCAAGCCACCTCAAAATTACAATTGGAACGTTCCACGAATATTCTGAAGATATGAGATCGGAGTTTTATATGTCACATCTTACAAACACTACATCCTATAAAAGAGGTTCACTGGTTGGAAATCTTGAGACAGAGGACACAAGCACCATTTTTTGGTTCATCATAAAGTTGTCCATGGTGTATCTGTTGGGGGTTGGAGTAATTGTGGGGCGGCATAAAAATTCAATTTTGCATTTTGTGGTAAAAGCACCAAATTTGTCACACAGGTAGATTAAAATGTTCTAAGAAAAACTGGACATTGAGCCCATGAGACCCGGTGTGCCCATTTCTTTAAAAATGGTCCGCGTGGTGTATTGTTTCTTATATGGTTTGTCCAAACTTGATATATTTTAGCAAATACTAGTTTAATCATATATATCGAAATCATATTTTTAATTTCCAGGCCTAGCAATTTTGCAAAAAATGGCTCATGTGCCCAATATGAATAAATCGATTCTGATTATAATCGGGGAAACACCATTTGATATACAATTACTAAAAGAGATGGCACAGGTGCCCATGAAGAAGAAAAAGGCCCGAAATACAATTGTGTGTAAATAATATTTCAAATCTTATATCAATCGTGGTTATTCATTTTGTGATAAAAACACAATCTTTTGCACTAAGATGAATGAACATGCCATTAGCGAAATTGTAGATGTCATGTTGTACTTTTCCTGCATAATTAGTATGAAAGGTACAGTGAGAACTATACAGAACATATTGCGATGTTATATGGGCAAACTGTGGGAAAACGCTGTTAAACACCCTCCCAAGAATTTAAAACCGATGTGCTCGCCAAATCAACAACTTCTCCTGGTTTTCATTAGGAAAGGAAAACCTTGAACTACTAAAATGGGACCATCTCACCAAGAAAATAGAAAATGACACTGCAGTAGCGATGTATAAATCAATGACAAACCAAGTGCTTCTTTACATTAGTGAAAAATGTACACACCGAACAAATATTTATAACACGTTACTGAAGATATTCAGAAGTATTCTAGTACTGGCATTTTCAAATCTAAACTGGCAAAGAATAACAATGTATACTCTGATAAGAGCAAACACAGATGGAGTAAAATCGGATATTGCATATTGCTATCTATTCTATGTGTTCACTCGAAAATCAATAGAACTGATATGATAGCATTTTAGTTTAATCAAATCATGTGTACGTGTTCTACAATTTTAAAGAGCATTTGATTATATTGGAGTATATACGTCAATGATGAGACAATTTGCTTCATAACAATAAATGCCCCCCTCCATAAATTTTAATTTTTGTTACAGAAAGTGATAGTGGGATGGAAAGGTAAACTAATTTGTATATATATATATATATTTTACTAATATTTTACTATTTTCTTTTACTACCCTTGTATACAGGTTTAACATATAATTGAATTATTGGTTGTTTTGCCTAAATACAACTTGACAATGCTATTTTTCAACTTTTGCCCAACTCTTCTAAGAGTGCAGAGCGAATTTATTTTGCATTTATTTTCACATAATATAAACAATGACAAACAATAATAAACGCAATGATATGACAGAAGTGAGCATTAATAATATATATCTTTGACATTGTTTTGGTCACTGTAATGCAAAATGATTTTGTTACCGGAAATTAAAAAACGAACCTACTTGAAAAAAAATACTTGTTAGGTGCAGGTTCGCACATTCATAATTAAACTTTATACATTTATAACTTAATTTTGAGAAAAAAAATACGGAATAAAAAAAAACATGGCAGACAATAAAAAAAAAAAAAAATTAAACAAGACAAAAACAAATCGGAAACAGTAGCAGAATGACAAGATGAGGATGATACATGGAGAACATAAGAATGAGAGAGTGACAAACAGAAGAAGGGGGAAACAGAAAGAGAAAAAGAAGACAGAGAGAGGGGGTAAGAGGGAGAGAGAGGGAGACAGAGAGGGAGAGAAAAAGAAACGGTGGCCATAGAGGAATCATTTTTAATTAGTATTATATGGATACAAATCATGAAATGAAAAAATCATTGATGTGATGTGAAAAAATAGCCAGTTTGGCCAATTACGGGGGAAAAACAATGAAACAAAAAAACAAAAACGGGGAACTACTTATTCTGATTCGTTTGCAACAAAAAGTGCTTGAGGGCATTTTTGGAACCACTTAACGAGGGTTTTTCTTCTCATGTGCCGGGAAGGGCATTCCAATATTTTGGGCCAGTGAAAGTGAAAATCCTGCTGGTAAATACCGTTCTTGGTTTTGGTAGGTGATAACATCTTGCTATTCTTGTTGGATAACTATGGAATTCGGTATTTTTGTTAAACATATTTGAGAGAACTTGTGGCAATTAATTTTTTTCTATAGTGTGTACATAAATATACCCAAGTTATAGGAAAATAAGTCGCGAATCTTCAAAACATTATTTGCGTGAAACTATATGAGCGCGAAAACAAACGGAATTAACAAACGACTTAACAGTCAGCCGTAGACGAAAGACATCATGCATAGCTGATTGTCAAAGGAACGGAGTTAAGTCTTTTGTCAATCCTGCTTGTTGCTACGGCAGGAACCAGTGAAAACGAATTCGTTTGATAAAATTATGGAAACGCAAGCACTATTTTAAACAAACAGAACTTTGTCATTCCTTGCTTATTTTTCCTGATTGAGGTGTCTTATGAAAGGGCAAGAACTCAACTTTCTAGAAATGTGATTTTCTTTTTGAAATTCAGATACCGTCCGCCAAATGACTTTTTGGTTTCCTCTCTTAAAATTCATTTTAATCACTCATGCGTGAAACATGCATCATATGAGTTGCATCAACTGAAAGAGGAGGATCTCAGCTTTCCAAATATGTGTCATTTATTAATTATAAATGTGACTAAGTTATGGTAAAATATCGATAATTCTCGGTTTCGTTTGTTCTGGGTCGCACTGTATAAGGAGAACTCCTTTTTTCTTCCAATTTGTGAGGAAATATTTAGCGGCGACTCAGCCAGGCGGTCAATATTTTGCATGCCGGTTCAGTTACTGTTTGGGGCCATTTTAATAATGAGCATCTGTGACAGGTTTTCTATTCATTTTAATACGAATGGTGTTTGCCTTACTCTTAGAATCACTTTGCCCATATTCTTTACCTTTATAATACGCTGGTGTAAAAATGGGCCTTTATGGATAAATGGACACCTAAAACACATTTAAATAATTTAGAGGCCTACAATATGAAATAAGAATTCAACATTTTTTCGGTAAACCATATTTTGTTCTAATATAATGATTTTTTTAATAAAACAAGGTAAAGGTATTTACATGTACGTACATTTTGTTCAGCTGATGTGATGATTGGCATGTCACCCCCTAAGCTTTGACAGAGTTCACGTGTTTGAGAGAATGTCCTGTGGACAGCATCAGTACCGTGGTAGAAGAAATACTGGTAGCCACCAAACACATCCAACCCTGATGTAGAACACTCCTGACATTCAACTGTAAGCATGGTAAGACAACAATGATAATCACAGCAATGCTAGTAAGGATTAATAAGTAATAGACTTTCTAATTATTATTTGTAAGATTTGTCACATCATACAGTCATTAACACATAGATCTACACTGCTTCTAACTCTTAGAGAGAGATATATACAAACCTAGTGAAGATGTCAACATACACATCAGAGTGAATAACGATTGCAGTAATGAAAACCTAAACATGATGATACGTATGCTATGAATATTGCACAGTTTTTGAGGGGCTGTATCTTTTGATAGAAACATCGGTAAGTCTTGAAATTTGAAAGGTATTAGATTAGAGTCTAACTTTAGATCTATTCTGATTACATTTTTTATTCCAATATCCAACAAAAATGGTGAAAAACGATCCCAAATGGAAAATTGAAAAATTCGTTCAGACACCCTAGATCTAGACCCTAACAAAGTTAGATCTGATATATCTATAGGGTCTAGTAGGGCCTAGAGATCTACTACTACTAGACCCTAGTCTACAGTCTGTAGACTAGAAGTAGTAGTCTAGATCAGAGTACAGTGCTTGTAACTTTACGAAGACTGGGCCAAATTTCTTATCATTTTGATGATTCCAGAACCTTGCAGTAGAGTCTACACACCATTACCATTAGGCAATACTCGTAATACTAATATGCATAGATTTTTTTCTAGATCTAGATCTAGAGCCGAGTAGACCTTAGAGGGTCTAGGCCTATATAGATCTAGTCTATGCTAGATCTACTTTAGTAGTAGCCTAGATCTAGATCTAGATGATCAACCTTTTCTGATCGATTCCGCAACGTTTCTTTCACAATGTAATCGCATGACCATAACTGGTCTTTATCTTTAACAATGACATTTCTGATCGATTCCGCAACGTTTCTTTCACAATGTAATCGCATGACCATAACTGGTCTTTATCTTTAACAATAAACACTAGATTCTAGATCTAGGTCTAGGCCTAGGGGGCCCTAGGCCTACACTCAGGAGTAGACCCTATACAGCATTGCACCATGCACTACCTGGCTCGACTATAGTCTAGACTAGTCTTACTTATTAGTCTTAGATCTAGGCCTACTAGTTAATAAAAGCACACACACACACACACATACTCATCAGTCTGCAAGAATCTTCAACTGTGAAGGAGGTAGTCTAACGTTAGAGAATAGAGTCGAACACTACACCAAAGAAGAAGAAGAAGAAGAAGAAGAAGAAGAAGAAGAAGAAGAGTAGATTTTAATGTTACCTTCTGGTCTGACTGTCCTGAATTTGAGGAAAGCGATGAAAAGAAATGAGATGTAAAGTGTTCTAATGGCAGGCATAGTACTAGTAGCCAGTAGGCCTACTAGCAAAACGTTCACTTCGTCTTCGGTCCAGCTACTGAGCTAGCTTCGAACGGTAGTGAGCCTGGCCCTAGCTGGCCTAGCCTAGAGGCTTAGGTGGGGCCGTCCAATGATGACCGATGGCGATGCAGGGCAGATTCAGAGAACATGAATGAGTCTGCATCTGAGACAAAACAACTTTAACAACTAACAAGCCTGCCACTTTTTTGTACGGATCCATTAGAAATCGAAGCCAAAATACCTAGGCCTATTAGACTAGAGGCTTTATGAAACAAGCATACTAGGCCGGTGTCATAGGCGATTTGTTCCGTGCAGGCGATCGGTTCCTCCGGAACCGATCGCCTGGATATGTACCCGCCGATTTGTTCCGGATTCGTAGATTCGTTCCGCTAGTCACAGGCGATCGGTTCCGGCCAGGCGATTCGTTCCGAATCTCATCGGAGAGCGTGCGTGCTCACGTATTATTGAATACACGCCATGGTACACCCCTAAAGCAAAATGAACTATTCTGGTCGGCCTTTGCAACCAATCAAACTTCTCCAAATTAGCTACACCAACGATTGCCAATTTGAGAACTTTGTATAGAAATGCAGATTCCCGTTGTTCAAATATGTTGATAATTGCGGCCAATGATTGACCACAAACAGTAACTATAGACAGCGCCGTCGCGAAGCTACGGGGACTGGGTGGTCTAGCAAAAAGGGCAGTTGTTGCCATATAGGTTTAGTTTGCCTGTAAAAGCAGATGTCGGGGTGTTTTCTAATCATGCCTTAATTCTAATTTGGTTTGAATGCATATGAAAAACTTTCGTTCATCTGCTCCGCACGCATCGCACCGTGAGCTACAACACGTGAAATTCCTTACCATTTCATGCATTACCTACGCTAAATCACAGCAACAGCCTAACTGAACCCACTTTTAATACCATCTCGGCCTGAATTTTAAAGTTCAATGTTTTCTCTTTAAGATGATATAAATTTGAAATAATTTCATTCGTGGGGAAAGGTTGCACTTTTTGCTTTAAAATGTTCAAAAAAAACCTTTCACGACACTTTCTCTATGGAGGTCAACGGATTTTCGCCCAAAATCCGTCAACTCTCCATACTTATCTTGGCTGTAGAACTGATTCGATGGCCGAATCGCACCATCTCGCATATCAAATTAAAGCAGAGAGTTTAACGATTCCAGTAATGTATCATTCATTTTGATTGGATAAGAGGAAAAGGTTGCACTTTTGCATCCAATGATTTGCTGTCTCTCATGTATGCTCCTTTTTGCGCAAGAGCATGACACATGCCACACTACACGAGTTCCATAGACGTACACATTAGCGTGCGAACATTTGCGTTGCATGTGATTTGAAACAGCATGTCTCCTCTCGGAATGTTCTTCGAACCTGTCCATTTTGTGTAGTTATTTCTATCAATATGTGAGTTTTAACCTTAAATATAGAAAGAAGAAGACATGTAGACTGTAGTAATGATAATTAAATGGTGATACATCATGGACTTGTTGTGTAATTTGCCAGTGACCATGAAGAAACACAAAGGATTTTGTAAAATTGTTCGTCGTAAATCTCAGACCCTGAGAGAGGAATGTTCCATTTGATTGTGGGGTTAGATATATAATTAGTGAACTCCTTGATATTGAATTATCGATATGAATTCAATCTTCAACAGTTTTAAAGTCTTGTTATTGTTTTTGTGTCGTCTTAGAGTTTCATTAAAAGACATAAACATGCAAATGAAATCGTCCTTGTTTTATGTTCATGTTATGAACAAGACCCATTCTCCCTATTTTGTCATAATGGACGCACCCAGCGATCTGTGTTACGCGCCAGTGCACACTGCGGGACTTGGTGCGAAGCTCTGTGCAGAGTTGACCGAGCCGGTGAGCAATCCATTTTATGAACGAATTCGCCCCAAAGTTTTCCATATGCTGCTTTATATGATATCGTGTTACGTCAACCACCTATTACCGGGCTTCATCACAGAATCTAATTATGCATGTGGGCTGCATGCATGATGTACATGTAGTTTAAATGAAAGAGATGCGGGGTGGGGTGGGGGGGGGGGGGGGGGGGCTGGGGTCAACACAAAAAGAAATGAGTGGTCGAGCTGATAATTAAGAAGGACCAATAAAAAAATAAAACAAAGAAAAGAAGAGAAAGAAAATTCCTCAAGTAAAAGACGTGTCCGGCAGAATAAAAAAAAAAACCCGACATATTTTGTTGAATTTTCAACCCTTGGTACTAGCCGACAAAAGTTAGTGTTAAACAGAGCCATAGCATAGTGTGTCTATACCCCCCCCCCCCCCCATTCCGCTACATACAGTGGCAGATCTGTTGCGCCCCCTTGTTTGGAAACCACTAATTCCACGTACATTTTCACGTACATGTAGGCCTAATATCAGAAAACTATCGCCTGCCCCCCCCCCCCCCCCGTTCATCAAATTTTCGGGCTGCGCCCGGCCCCTATTTTTGAATCCTGGATCCGCCGCTGTAGTGCGCACCCTTTCCTTACTTATTCCAAGTGCCATTTTAATATCAATTGTCACAGTTGCTACGGGCACCTTATACTTTGACAAAGTGGCCCTTGTACCTGCATTATTATGCATTTCCCTTGTAAGCATGCCCTTTGAATCTGTGATGGGTGTCCCATCTGTAAGTTACACTTTTTTTTCTTTCCCTTTTTTTTAAAAATTAGAATACAGTCAGTCTCAGAAAGGCCTCATTCTCTGAAATTTCAGATAATTTTCTCATTGCCCATGTAACTGGCCTGCATGGAGTGGTTATCTTTATTCTCATGTGCTTTCGATGTAGAAACTGTGAAGCCAGTCAGTGTGGTGTAAGGAAATACTTGTGATTAACTGATCATCCATAAAAAATTAAAAAAAGAAACCATGAGCCTGCATGCATGTAACGCAGCAAAAAAGAAAAAAAAAGAAAAAAAAAGGGGGATATGGGACAGCGTAACAAGGGTTGCGTTAGTGGGGGGGGGGGGGGGGGCAGGGGGGGAAATTTAAATTTTATTTCAAAGGGTCCCAAATGAGAGGTGGTTTTATAAGGGGGAAGGTACCTAAGAGGGACATGTGAAAGGGGAGATGTGAAGGAATTTAGGGAATCATATACACAGTCTACTCCCGTTATAACGAGCACATATACGAGATTCCCTTTTAAAGACGCAATTCTACTACCGTCCCTGTTTCAAACGTGTGCACATGGGTTAATTGGCTTGGTCGCAAGCACCTTGTTATTTTCTAAATGTGTTCATTACTGTTTAAACCAATTTCATTTTTTTTCTATATATCTTGTCAAGATGCATTCATTCAAATTCTTCGACCGCTAGTTCTGAAATGTATTGTCTATGCGACAAACTGAATGTGAATAGCAACTGATTAAAATTGCAATGCATGTACATGTGAATTTATTAAGCAGTACTACTATATTAATATCTACAGTCACTTGTTTACCAGAAGCAAGAAGCTCTCTGGATCTACCGTATGCTTCTCACCCTCTTTCGCTCCGACTCTCCTACACTCTCTTCTAAACCAAAATTGTACTGTGTGGCTTATTCTTCTTTAAATATATATATTTTCAACTAAAAGTCAAATGTACTTTATATGTTCTTGTACAATACCCAAATGATTTTTCTGCAAATATTAATAAAATCATACAGCTTGAATTAATGTACACTGAAAATGAACATAAAGATTTATGTAATTATTTTAAATGTCAAAACTTTTATTCTTCAAAATATGATATGCTTTTCTTTTCACAACGGCACATCAAAGAATCACGCTTTGAAGCACCACATGAAATGATGCAATAGGCAAGCGCTGGACATAATTTCTTTTTCTTTTTTTTTACAATGCAAGTAAAACGATATGATATGATACATGTTATGATACATATGTACATGAATTAAGCATGTTAAACATTTCAGAATGTTCTACGTATTTATGTACCAACATTTAGCTATCGTAATCAAGCTCATTATTCTCGATTGAATGAACTAAAATCCTCATAGTTTAAAAGCCTTGATAATATATAACTGTAATTTGTGTTGAATAGAAATTAGTAAAACAAGAATTCCCATCAATGAAAGATACTATTAAAACTCCAATCAATGACAAAGTGAGACTAGAAATATCACTGAAAGTAATCAATATCGAGAAAAAATTCTGATCTGAAATATATCTCACACTTCTGTTGCATTCCCATGAACTCTAAAATGGAAAACTTGATCAAATAATTATTCCTCTACGATATTCTGAACTAAAATATTGTTTTCTGATGCATTAAAGGGGCCAGAAAGTGAGAGATCATGGGGAAAGGCATGGTATCCTCGGATGAAACAATTACATAGCCAGCTCTCTGATGGCGCAGTCACATTTCCACTGCGGGCCCGCACGACGTGTAGAAAACAGTTCTTTTTGCCATTTCCATAAGGTGCAGTACAGCGGAAATGTGACTGCGGGCGTTAGAGAGAGGGCCTGATGGGTGTTACATAATCCCCGGCGACAAACTGTCTGGGGGAAAAGCAAATAAAGATATTGCGAGACCTGGATTTTCTCCAAGGTTAGGCTAAACAACCAGAAGTAAACTAGCCTGTGTTTTGTATTTGGAAATGTTGGAGCATTAGTATACAAGTCGTTTCTTCGATAGTGAATATGGTGAGACCTGTTAAGAGTCTAACGTTAAAGACCAAGTATTGTTGAGAAATGCCAGAACCCGAAGTATTTGAATGGACTGAGTCGGTCAACTTCGTACTGTCCGAACATTTATTACAGTTAGTCCGACGGCCTCGCACGACGGATGGGTTATAATGCAAACAGGCATTTTGCAAATTCTGTATGATAAACTTTCCCCATGATCCCTCACTTTCTGGTCCCTTGTATATCTGAAATTAGCGCAGAGACCATGTTGCCCCTTAATCTTATCTTATAACATCATTGCCACTCCAGTGTGTATGGTTTAAATTTTTGATTTGTCAGTTACATGGTAATATTTGTACCATTAAAAATATGTTCTGCTTCACTGTGGTCTCCACTTTACCAATGCCAAACATTAACAGTATAAAAACTTCAATATTTTACCACAGCTTTTAAAGCCACAGCAGCCCTGTATGGCACCACCTTGAGTCCGGAGCTACACTCAAAATGTCCTGTCTTCTAATCCAGAATGCAATATTCTGATCTTGTACTATATATGCCCATTAAAAATATTACAAATGTATCTATTCTTTTGTATCTTTATAATTTATAACATTCATACAACTGATGTCTCCAAGTAACAAAATGTTATCATTAATCCAATTATAGGCTAATTTATACTGAAATGTACAATGTATTGTCAATCATTGTATCAAAACGTATATTTATCAAGACTAGCTTTACAGTGTATGCCCTAATCCCTTCGTGACCAGGACCATCAGCATAGTGTTACAGGACGGTGCACCATTAATACATCCATACACAATATTTCAAGATTCTTTATTTTATGGAATGTTTATGGAATCAAAATTACCGCTTCATACTCATTTACATGGGCGTACACTTCCAAGATAATTTTTTCATCAAATATAAAGTGATAAACATAATTATGACCTAATGTTGTTTACAAATTAGCTTGCACTGAAAAACGGACAAAGACAATTTGGACCATTGTGACTTCATTGTGATCTCAAAAGACATTGAAGTGTCATTAAGACAGGAATGATTCTCAATTTCACAAATTCCAAATGAATTCCAGTCCTCACCAGATCTGATATGCAGTGCGTCCCCAAAGAACAAAAACCCTAAATCAAAGGGTTAATTTATGCAGACTAAGTGCTCTATAAACTAATTCCAAGTCATATGCTTTCAAATGATACCTTAATGACACTGATCCATACACACTTCACCAAGCTCTATTGTTTTGAGCATGGCATGTCAAAAACCATTCTCGACTGCACAGTCTGAATGAATGCCCTTACGAGATAAGAGAAATACCAGACCCTTAACCGATTACTCCTTGATATATGGCGATACATACTATTACCAAGTTTGAAGTTCTAACCTCAAACGGATCTTGAGATATCACTAAAAACCTCTAACTTCATGTAAATATACCACTGTGACCTTTGACCTACTTACTCCAATATCTTATTGCTTGATCTTCCTATGGTGATACATACTACTACAGTCCACTACCGTTATAACGAGCATGGATACAACAAGATTCTCCCAGTCATGTGCACATGTGTCTATGTGTTCAGTACATGTATAATGAGGTAATTGGCATGGTCTTGAGCACGTCGTTAAAATGAGAGTGGACTGTACCAAGTTTGAAGTTCCTACCTCAAATGATGCTTAACATATCGCCAAGCAGTGGGACCAACTGACGTACAGTTCTTGAGCCGATTAAATTGTATCATGTGTTAGGAGTGTTTTTATCACGAAGCATAGATGTTCAGCTTCATGCAGATGTAATAACAACACTTTTGGCAAGTGAAAAAGTCACATTTGTATTCTTTCTAGATCCACAATTTCACCTATCTTACCGAATATTCCATTAAACTCAATCAAATACAATAAAAGATTGATTCTTCACCTTATAACCAAAAACATCAAATTTGATGTTTTAGAGCAGCAAGGGCCAAAATAAAAGTGGTCTTCTGACAGGTTCTGACTCGTTAAATATGCAGAACCTGTTCCGGTCATGCATACAAGTTGGATGAAAGAAGCCACTTTCTGCGGACCTGTAGACTGACTGGTACCCGCATAGTGTATTATGTCTGTAAAAATTTGAGAACTTGGATGAACATCTTCTAAGGAAATATATGAGCTCCTCATCTCACACAGATCGAGTGTCCTCTTCAATCAGTTGTTTCCCAAGTTAGATACACTTCTGCAGATAGAAAAAGCACATACATGTATGAAAGGTATGAAACGGTCAATGTTGTACCACATGGTATGTAAAGTATTCTAGGGTTTCAGCAAGCACTTATCACAACAGTAACAGGTTAAGATCATGTTTTTCAATGAAAGCTCAATTAAATTTTGATTATTACATCATTAAGCTAACAAAACAGTGATATAATTGACTTGCCCACTGTAGTTCTTGTTCAGGGAGATCACAAAAAAATACAACACAAAAACAACAAGGACAGTCAGAACAATTTATGTCTACAGGACTATCAGAGATGCCAACTTTTGGAAATCAGAAATAGGGAGGATTTGTAATCGACACCAATTAATGTGCGCGTAGCGCACATCTCGAGCGCGTAGCGCCCGACACATGCGGCCGGGGTCCAGGGCCCGCCTTAGGGCCCTGGAAGCTCTGGGGTTCTAGATGCTCTCTGGTGCAATCTGAGCCTTATTTTGGAGCATTTAACATGTGTATTTAGTTAAATAATTCCCCCTTTTTTTTTAAATAACATAAAAATTGTACAAAATGCATGATGAATTACTTTCAGACTTCCGATTACACAGGTACTTGATACTGTATTCGGTCTTATACTTCCGAGACCATTTCCTGGTCTTATTTTGCTGATTTTCCGCCATTTGGATTCTGTGGCAATATCCACGCATTGGTTACGGCGATCCATATGCTGAAACAATCTTTCGCTACTCTTAATTTGTCTTTTAACATAGTGGAATTATTACATGCTTAAGTTAGCAGATGATATTTCTCTTTCAATTCACAGATATATATACTGATAAGCGCCCTCCAAAAAAAATCATAATAAAAAAAAAAAAAAAAAAAAAAAAAAAAAAATCATTTTTTTTTTTTTTTTTTTTTTTTAATAAATCGGGAGGATAAGGATGGTGATCGTAAGGTCGGGAGTTGGGGTGAATTATCGGGAGCCTCCCGATAAAATCGGGAGGGTTGGCATCTCTGGACTATACTATTATATTACTAGGCAAGGAAGTCACTAACATCTGGGGACTGAATGAACATAAAGTTTATGACTTTATGGGATGAACCATGATCTTTGACCTACATACTCCAAAATCATTCTTGGCTATAGTATGATACCATGTACATGTACCTTCATATCAAATTTCATCAAAATCTGTCAAACATTACAAAAGTTATCAAATGGAAACTAGTGTTCACAAGACTTTTACGAATGGCTGGACAGACAGAAGGACATACGGCAGTGTGACATTCTTGAAATTTTCTTATTGAGGAAGAAATGTGTATTCCTAGAGACATATATACCTGCATTGAACACAAAGCTGAATGCCTCTGGGTATAAGACGTAATTCAGGTAAGAACTTGCCCTGAGAAAGAAAAAAAACACACAACAAAAGCAACATTGTTATGGTCTATATATTCACGATTAACAGCGCCACTACTGGCAAGCTGCCGCAGGCTAATTTCTCAGCTTGCGGGAAAATGTATTTCATACAGTGAAGAGCTGCAACTCGCTAGCCACCAACACAAAATGTACTATTTCAATTTGCTCAATTAGATATCAGCACATATTATTTATTGAATTGGAACTAAAAACACATCCATCAAATAAATTCTAACTGAAAATATGACTTTTGGGGGACAAAATTATCAAACCACATTTTTGTTGATCAAAAACAACACCAATTTACAATTTTCCATCATCAAGGAACATAGAATAGGTCCACCTGTACATGCGTCAAATAACATGATGTGTAACCTCAAAAAAAATCAAAGACGGTTCCTTTGTCTTCAATTAGACAATTCAGTAGATTTCCCAATAAATTTCATAAGAATTTTTTCAATGGGATGATTTATGTGTGTGTCCAAATAATGCTTTGCTACACCATTGTTTAGTATCATATTTATATTATATTGACTGGCCTTGAGGAAACATTGAATATATTGCCCGCAAAAGATTCATATTGTCCCGAGTCGTAGACAAGGGCAATATGGTTCTTTTAAGGGCAACATTTCCGATGTTCCCCGAAGGCGGTGACTCTGCCACTGGCCTCTTTTCCATCTTGGTCAGGGTCTGTCCACTTTAAATCAAATTAGTGGGAAAATGTCAATTATAAAGCACTCAACAATTTTTTTTTTGAAATAGAAAAAACAAAAACAGTTTTACTCATTTGATATACACTAGCTGTGCAATATTAGGAACAGTAAAATAACAATGGCATGGTATCTCAATAAAAAGAATGTGCTCAATGATTTTTAAAAAAATAGCATAAAAAATAATGATTTCTAAATCAGAAATATCAACAAGTGCAGGTATCTGAAAAAGGGTAACATGATTTCATGTTTTGTTGCTTCTGCATTCTACTGGGATGGAGCCGTAATCAAGCTCTCCCCCAAGCCTTGATGCGTCACAATTAGGGCACTTAAGTTCATTGTGCCCCTGCAAATGACAACAGCTAAAACAGAAGGTAAACCAAATGGAAAAAAAAACTAAATCAGAAACAAATATCTATAAGCAGTTTTCTGTTTGATAAAGGAGAACTTGTGTCAAATAAAGATATTATGAAATAATCAGACCAATTTGTTATATTCACTGCCCAATCAATACTCATAGATATACTGAAATGTTTGCTGAATAGCATTTGGCAAGTCTGGTCTGCCATTTCAGGATATTTGTTTATTTAAAGAGCTGATGTTTTTTACTAGCATCATGGCTCTTTACAGGCACATCTCAGTCTGGGCCCTATGAGGTTCATGTACCAAGCACAGACTGTTAGTTTAGTCTTGCCCCCTTGACCTGGAGCTTTGGGCATATTTCCGGACCCCCGTACAATTGAAAATTTTGAGGTATCCTTTTTTCAGCCTAGCCTACCTTCCCTAAAGAAGTCCTAAAAAATTTATTTGAAAACCCACAACACATTTTAAAGAGGTAATTTAAAAATGGCAATTAGGACTTTGACACTCATGCACATTTTATTTTTATAGTAGGTTTACGTAATAAAAAAAAGGAAAATATAATAGGGAATTCATGTAGAATCAAAACTTAAACCTTTGAAGGAAAGTGCATTTACTTGAACCACAATGGAGACATTGCGAGGACAGGATGTCAAGCATAAACCGTCCAGCATCGTGTTGCTCTGCATCGTTGTAGGAAGGCAGAAGATCCTTCAAACTCTGTACAGCCTTCTTCACTGCAGCAGTGTTATCTGCATTATAAAGTTGTAAGACTCCATCAAGGGCAGGGATCTTGTGTACAGTCTGTTCCCTGTACAAGTGGACAACTGGAGATGCTACAAGAATTTGTGCAGTGGCATTCATATAGCACGTATTCCCGGTATTTCTTATACCCTATGAGAGAAAAAAATAGGAATGAAGAGGTGACAACAAAATTATTTTAAAAGTATCTGTCAATTCTTTTGTAGGCCTATAACATTGTTTTACAAATTTCTTATGTATGCTATTGTTTTTAATTCTGATGTATTTTATTGATTTGAGACTTCTGATATTTAAGGTCATTATTTAGATCAATTTTTTAGCTTGCATAAATGATAAATCAAGTCTAAAGATTGAAATATAACTGATTTATAAACCAAACTAGAAACTTCACTTTGCCACGCGTTTTGTACACAATTTTCGGCTTGATCTTTACTCACAAAATATCAGGTACCTGTAACCGCTAGCGGAATGTCCGATTTTCAATAATTTGGTGTCAAAAGATTTGTAAGTCATAAAAAAGTCATAAAGCGAATTGCTGAAAACGCGTTGGGTTTGATTGCGGGACAAACATTTTCTAGCCGCTAGCGAAAGAAACAAGACAAATGCGACTGCGTCTCTTATGTGCCTCCGCATATGACCTCTTTGACCTTCTACCTCATTACTCCATCAAGTTTGAAGATTATACTCCAAGTGGTTATCGAGATATCGTGATAAAAGGCCAATACCTGGAATTTCATAGGTTAACCTCTGTGACCCTTAAGCTGTGACCCAAGTTCTCCAAAATCTAATCAGATCGTCTTTTGACAGTGATATAAGCTATCACCAAGTTTGATGTTCATATCTCAAGTGGTCCTTGAGATAACGAGATAACGCGATAACGAGGCCACTAGCTGGAAATTCAAATATTGACCTCTGTGACCCTTGACCTTTGACCTACCTACTCCAAAATCTAATCAGATCGTCTTCCTATGGTGATATATACTATCATCAAGTTTGAAGTCCATATTTCAAATGGTTCTTGAGATATTGCGATAACGAGGCCAATACCTTCAAATTCATAAGTTGACCTCTGGGACCATTGACCTTTGACCTACGGACACCAAAATCTAATCAGATTGTCTTCCTATGGTGATACATACTATCATACAGTTTGATTTTCATAAAGTTTCATAAGTTGACCTCTGGGACCCTTGACCTTTGACCTACGGACACCAAAATCTAATCAGATTGTCTTCCTATGGTGATACATACTATCATACAGTTTGATTTTCATATCTCTAGTTGTTCTTGAGATATCGCGATAACGGGAAAGCGGGATGGACGGACAACCCGCAAACATGATGCCTCCGGCCGGCACCACCTTTAGTGGCGGAGGCATATAAAGTCATGAAGCGAGACAAACATTTTGTAAGGCCCCCCCCCCCCCCCCCACGTTGAAGTTTAAGGGTCTATGCACTGAACTTCAAATAAAGAAGAATTTAATTGAAGATACTGTATAAATGGTTATGTTCGCGGTGCTTTTATTTTCGCGAATTTCGCGAATCGCCTTTGAACCGCGAAAATAACAACACGCGAATAAAAAAGGGCGAAAGTTGAAGTAACGATTAGACCCTCGCAACTGGGAAATTAACATCACGCAAAAATGTCCGACAAGTACCCATTCGCGAAAATATCTGTACCGAAAAATTTCAGCTCGTACAGTACTGATCATGAAGATGTTTACTTTTTGTGGGTGGCTAGAATTATTAGACGGTATGAATTGTAAAGATTTTTTTCTTTCAAAGTAACAAAAAGTAAGTAAGATAATATATAGGCTCACAACTTTACTTCTGATTACCTCTAAATGTACAGTAATACACATTTATTATTTTTTCAACTGAAGAAACAAAAAGAAACATACCAAGCCAGTTGGTGCATGTGAACATTCTGACTTTGCAGCAGGTTGTTTGTCTTTTTGTTTGGCTTGTTTGGCTTGTTGTTTGGCTTGTTGTTTGGCTTGTTTGGCTTGTTGCTTGGCACACTACAAATGACCAAAACATAAAAAAGATACAATTAGATGATGCAACTTGCAATGCAAAATTTAGGTTTAAAAATTCTTGGACATAATTATTGCAAATTAAGGTCAGAATGGAAGAAAACAAATCTTTATGGAGTCCAAGCAAGAGTAAATAATGAACATGAGAACTTCCACAAAATAAGTACCATTTATAATACTGCCAGACATGGCATCTGTTGTTGCTCACATTAGATAAAAGTCGTCAGTAAGTGATTTAATAGGTGAGTATGAAAGACGTTGAATACAGTAAATGACAAGTTAATAAAATGTAACATGTGATTTGAATTAGAAAAATAATTAGTCAATAATATATATATTGACTGCCTTGAGAGGCATACAATGATAGATCTAGTTGTTTCAATGCTCGAGGGGACCTCACAAGTGCTATGACCCCAAAACGTAGCCGCAGGGTCATGGCAGGTTGTGAGGTCCCCCAGAGCCCATAGAAACGACCATGTCTTGAATATTAAAAGCAGTCAATATATCGTTTATATACTGAAAAAACAAGAAGATCTAACTTAACAAGATCGTAGTTTAGATCGTACAACTCAACGGGACATCCGACACTCTACATTGACAGTCGAGTACGTTGGACATGACAGCACAAAAGCAATTGGACGTGATGCAAAGAAGCCGGTAGCCCGCCGTGCCTGAGTAACTGTTAGTTTTGATTTCCCTTTCTTTTTATGATGTCAATATGGGACTTAAAGGTACCCATTAAGTGATCCTGGCATTGGTTGGTTTATCCATTTTTGCCTCTTTGGAAATAAAGTTCCCTAAAACCGAAGCGAGACTAGAATACAAATCGTAGTCGACACTAGTCAATCGCCTAAATGTAGCGACTAGGGAAAATTCCTTTACGTCTATGGTATCTTCGCTACACATCGCGCAGAGGAAGGGATCGCAGCAAAATGCGTTACAGGCGGGTACAAAATAGATATAAACCGGGGCGACTGGGAAAAATTGAACGATGAATTTCTTAACAGGCATGGTTAAGGACATGACTACACTTTTAACCAATCAGAAGACACTTGTATTAGTAAAGATTCTTAAAATGAGGTATGTAAAACAATAAAGCTTAAATGGAGCCAGTCGTCGGCCGCCTGGGTCTGGTCTTCAGCCACCTCAATCTTCTCTCTAATTTCTTATAATAAACTTAATATGGTCTAATTCTCAATCAATATCATAAGGTACATGTAGCTACGTCAATAGTTTTTACAACTTTATGCTTGGAATGTTAAAGCTTCACGAGAGGATTTCTTAAGAATGAATTTTTACTGTAACTCTCATTGTGTTAGATCGGATGCTCGATCTGCATATGAACGAAAACAAGGAAACGCAAAGCGTAGCATCCCCCTCGCAGGGTACAAATGGCCTATGTATAGTCAGAACAAGTTTATACCTCCATTAGACTTATTACTAGGCAAGGAAATTACTAACATCTGGGGACTGAATGAACAGAATGTTTACTACTTTATGGAATGAAATTACTAACATCTGGGGACTGAATGAACAGAATGTTTACTACTTTATGGAATGAAATTACTAACATCTGGGGACTGAATGAACAGAATGTTTACTACTTTATTGAATGACCTATGACCTTCGACCTTTAACTTGAATACTCCGAAATTAATCTTAGGCTGTATTTTGATACCGTGTACCTTCATCCCAAATTTCATTAAAATCCGTCAAACATTACAAAAGTTATCGAACGGAAACCACATTTTCGCATATTTTTCATGAGCTATGAACTTTGACCTTTGACCTACATAGGCCGAAATCGAAATTGAGGTGTGTTTTGATACCAGGTACCTCCATATAAAATTTTATTGAAGTTCCGTCAAACATTACTAAAGTTATCAAATGGAAACCACATTTGTTACGGAAGTATCCCTCCAGAGGGATAATAAAGTCAGAAAAAATCTTGGACCCAGGAGGGATTCTAACCTGTAACATCTACCTAGCTATCCGGGAAGCGTACTACACCACGTTGCCATCTCTGGTTCTGCGGAGAAGACACAATGAATTAGGAACAAATACCCCAGGGCTCTTACTCTTAGTTCTGACTCATTAATATTCAGTCCCCAGTAGGACAATTAAAGATTAGGAATGTTAAAGCTGGGTTTAATAGTTTTGGTAGCAAAAAGAGAATTGGCATGAAACTGATCAAATATAGTCTGACATTGTCCGGAATGCCTAAATCTAGATCTATTTGAGACTTCTACTTCTAGTTTTAAACAATGAACGTTAGACTTAACTTAAGAGTTAAGGATTTCAAAGAAAATGATTTTCAAGTGCAAAATAGACACCCATTAATAAGCCATCCCTTACAAAAAAGTTCTATAGAATTCTATAAAAAAAATTCTATAGAATTTCTATACGCAATTCTATAGAAATGTTTTATAGAAATTCTATAGAAAAGTGGGCCACTTTTCTATAAGAATTCTATAGAAATCTATAACGGACCTCTATAGAATCTCTATAAAACATTCTATAGAATGGCCTTTAGAAATTCTATAGAATTTGTTTTATAGAATTCTATAGAATTTTTTTATAAAGAATTCTATAGACCATTTTATTCTATAGCAATTCTATAGAAATGTTTTATAGAGATTCTATAGAAAAGTGGGCCACTTTTCTATACAAATTCTATAGAAATCTATAACGGACATCTATAGAATCTCTATAAAACATTCTATAGAATGGCCTATAGAAATTCTATAGATATTTTGTATAGAATTCTATAGAAGTTTTGTTGTAAATAATTCTATAGACCATTATTTACCAGTTGAAAACCAGTTTATTATTCAGTAGCGACCAGCACTCAATTGATAATTAATAATCAATATTGCATGACATCTTGCCACCGACTAAACCATATTTATATAGACTCCTGCAATTGCTCCATCACAAAGATCATTTGAAGCAAAATACAGTTGAGTATATATTGTTAATTAAGTAGTGCGGAGATCTTACATACATTATATACAAAATTATACATGTTTTTACTGGTTAGTAAATTACATATATTAATATATCTATTTTACGTCTTAAGTTACATGTTTAAAAAAATCGTACATTATATTTGTCAATAATTGTCTAAGAAAATATAAATCACAAAATTGATGTTAATTGTCACATTTGCTTGACAGATCATGATAATTACATTTTCTGTGAAAACATGCAAATTATCATGAATATGCATGAGATACATATCTTCATATAGAAAAAAAATTCTATAGAATTCTATAGAAATTTAGATCTATAGGAAACTTATTCTATAGAATTCTATAGAGAAAACTGATTTCTATAGACATCCTTAAAAATTCTATAGAGAAGTGGGGACGCAATTTTTTATATTAAATTTTCTATAGAAATTTAAATCTATAGAAAACTTATTCTATAGAATTCTATAGAGGAAACTCATTTCTATAGACAACCTTAACAATTCTATAGAGAATTAACTTTTCTATAGAAATTTCAATCTATAGAAAACTTATTCTATAGAATTCTATAGAGGAAACTGATTTCTATAGACAACCTAAAATATTCTATAGAGAATTAACTTTTCTATAGAAATTTAAATCTATAGAAAACTTATTCTATAGAATTCTATAGAGGACACCGCTTTCTATAGAGAATTCTTAAAAGTTCTATAGAGAATCTGGAATGTTATAGAGTTCTATAGAGTTCTATAGAACTCTATAAAGCGTTCTATAGAATTCTATACAACTTTTTTGTAAGGGATGGCATCAGCATATTATCATAGAGGTCCAAGTTAAACGTTAGATCTACTAGATTCCTCTAGGCTCTAGTCTAGATCTAACGTTAGATCTATGAGTATGACTATAGATCTATACCCACTTGACTGAGTTCGGTTACGAGGTCGATCTATCGATAGGTTGACCTCGTAGTCATACTCATACTCAGTCATAGTCGTACTCGTACTCAGTTGTACGTATGTGATATCAAGATATAGATCTAGGGTATTATTACCTAGGAATTTTTCAGAAACACAATGCATAACTTACCTGTAGACTAATTCTGTGAGCCCATCATGTGTCACACTCAACTTGAACTTTGCTGCTTTCTTTCGGAGCCCCCTCTTCTTGTTGTCACTCATCCCTTCCGGATAACTCCTATTCGCAAGAAACCTTTCGATGTTCCTGCAATCATCAACAAATTGCTCATCTGCCATTTTGTATGACTATCGCTCATACGTACGACTGTATACGATGACAATGAATGCTGAAGGTCGATGCTGTCGAAATTCACGTTGACGTTGTCGAGTTGACGTTGTCGCCCAGATCAGCATGCTGTGTCGCAATATATCGTGCCGAGTACCGCGCGGGTAATTCCGTACGAGGTTATAAACCTTATTATTAAGTAATATTTCAAAAAAAATAATATTGGTTTTCATTCCAACAATAAATACAAAAGTATCAAGATAAAGCTAAAATTTATTTTTACCACGGTTTATTCGACACAAGTAATAAAAATATACGCGATTATATAAGCAGAAACGTTCGGCCAATGTCGGATAAGAACGGCGGCTTTCGAACGTATCTGCGAACAAGTCGATCCAGTAGATTCGTTCCGAGGAACAAATCGGCGCGCCGATTTGTTCCGCGGAACCCGGAACAAATCGCCTACCACACCGGCCGGTGTGGTAGGCGATTTGTTCCGGGTTCCGCGGAACAAATCGGCGCGCCGATTTGTTCCTCGGAACGAATCTACTGGATCGACTTGTTCGCAGATACGTTCGAAAGCCGCCGTTCTTATCCGACATTGGCCGAACGTTTCTGCTTATATAATCGCGTATATTTTTATTACTTGTGTCGAATAAACCGTGGTAAAAATAAATTTTAGCTTTATCTTGATACTTTTGTATTTATTGTTGGAATGAAAACCAATATTATTTTTTTTGAAATATTACTTAATAATAAGGTTTATAACCTCGTACGGAATTACCCGCGCGGTACTCGGCACGATATATTGCGACACAGCATGCTGATCTGGGCGCGAACTCGATAACGTCAACGTGAATTTCGACAGCATCGACCTTCAGCATTCATTGTCATCGTAGTCGTACGTATGAGCGATAGTCATACAAAATGGCAGATGAGCAATTTGTTGATGATTGCAGGAACATCGAAAGGTTTCTTGCGAATAGGAGTTATCCGGAAGGGATGAGTGACAACAAGAAGAGGGGGCTCCGAAAGAAAGCAGCAAAGTTCAAGTTGAGTGTGACACATGATGGGCTCACAGAATTAGTCTAGATCTACAGGTAAGTTATATGCATTGTGTTTCTGAAAAATTCCTAGGTAATAATACCCTAGATCTATATCTTGATATCACATACGTACAACTGAGTACGAGTACGACTATGACTGAGTATGAGTATGACTACGAGGTCAACCTATCGATAGATCGACCTCGTAACCGAACTCAGTCAAGTGGGTATAGATCTAGTCATACTCATAGATCTAACGTTAGATCTAGACTAGAGCCTAGAGGAATCTAGTAGATCTAACGTTTAACTTGGACCTCTATGATAATATGCTGATGCCATGGCTTATTAATGGGTGTCTATTTTGCACTTGAAAATCATTTTCTTTGAAATCCTTAACTCTTAAGTTAAGTCTAACGTTCATTGTTTAAAACTAGAAGTAGAAGTCTCAAATAGATCTAGATTTAGGCATTCCGGACAATGTCAGACTAGATCTAGACCTATATTTGATCAGTTTCATGCCAACTCTCTTTTTGCTACCAAAACTATAACCCAGCTTTAACATTCCTAATCTTTAATTGTCCTACTGGGGACTGAATATTAATGAGTCAGAACTAAGAGCCCTGGGGTATTTGTTCCTAATTCATCGTGTCTTCTCCGCAGAACCAGAGATGGCAACGTGGTGTAGTACGCTTCCCGGATAGCTCGGTAGATGTTACAGGTTCGAATCCCTCCTGGGTCCAAGATTTTTTCTGACTTTATTATCCCTCTGGAGGGATACTTCCGTAACAAATGTGGTTTCCATTTGATAACTTTAGTAATGTTTGACGGAACTTCAATAAAATTTTATATGGAGGTACATGGTATCAAAACACACCTCAATTTCGATTTCGGCCTATGTAGGTCAAAGATCAAAGTTCATAGCTCATGAAAAATATGCGAAAATGTGGTTTCCGTTCGATAACTTTTGTAATGTTTGACGGATTTTAATGAAATTTGGGATGAAGGTACACGGTATCAAAATACAGCCTAAGATTAATTTCGGAGTATTCAAGTTAAAGGTCGAAGGTCATAGGTCATTCAATAAAGTAGTAAACATTCTGTTCATTCAGTCCCCAGATGTTAGTAATTTCATTCCATAAAGTAGTAAACATTCTGTTCATTCAGTCCCCAGATGTTAGTAATTTCATTCCATAAAGTAGTAAACATTCTGTTCATTCAGTCCCCAGATGTTAGTAATTTCCTTGCCTAGTAATAAGTCTAATGGAGGTATAAACTTGTTCTGACTATACATAGGCCATTTGTACCCTGCGAGGGGGATGCTACGCTTTGCGTTTCCTTGTTTTCGTTCATATGCAGATCGAGCATCCGATCTAACACAATGAGAGTTACAGTAAAAATTCTTTCTTAAGAAATCCTCTAGTGAAGCTTTAACATTCCAAGCATAAAGTTGTAAAAACTATTGACGTAGCTACATGTACCTTATGATATTGATTGAGAATTAGACCATATTAAGTTTATTATAAGAAATTAGAGAGAAGATTGATAAGGTGGCTGAAGACCAGACCCAGGCGGCCGACGACTGGCTCCATTTAAGCTTTATTGTTTTACATACCTCATTTTAAGAATCTTTACTAATACAAGTGTCTTCTGATTGGTTAAAAGTGTAGTCATGTCCTTAACCATGCCTGTTAAGAAATTCATCGTTCAATTTTTCCCAGTCGCCCCGGTTTATATCTATTTTGTACCCGCCTGTAACGCATTTTGCTGCGATCCCCTTTGGTTTACCTGTGTTATTAATTTCCTCTGCGCGATGTGTAGCGAAGATACCATAGACGTAAAGGAATTTTCCCTAGTCGCTACATTTAGGCGATTGACGGTTCCATGTCAGGTCGCCCAATGTCAGCCCGCCCCCTTACAAAGTCGCCCACAATTGGTCATGTCGCCTCCCGATTTTTTTTGCCGATTTTGGGATTCTTGGTCAGCTCGCCCCCACTTTTTTGGTCATCTCGCCCCCTAATTTGTTGTTTTAATTTGATGTATTTTACAAGTTCAAAGTCAAGCCATTTTTTAGTTCCTTGCATCTCAGTACTATGTTATTACTTTATTATCACTAAATATTGAAGTTTTTCCTCGTAACTGCATATTTTCGAGGATATTTGAATCTTAGTTTCCACCAGCTTACGTAGTACAGGCACATCGCTCGTTCTGACTCCATTGGCTTAGCTCGCCTCTAGTGACGGAGCTTACGGATGAATGCTTGAATTCAGGTAAAATAAACTTGAATACAACCATATTTTCTGTATTTGTAATGAAAGAAAGTGTTCTCACAGTGAAAAGTTGGTAAAAGTTGAATTTTCAAACAGCTACATTTCAACTCTAGACTATTGAATTATTCATTGGGAAGTTAGCGCTGCTGCGGCCTAGCCTGCGCCTGCATGTACTGGCCGTACAACCTCGCACTCGCACCGGCGTTATTTTTGTAAACAACACACCCCAAATCCAACACAGACAGACACAAAAAACAACATGAGCGAAGCTACTTATTTGCATCTGGCCCATTCTGGGATTAATGTAGGCCTATAAATTTGTTTTTATGTATGTGTTTTGAGTATTTGATAGTCTAGGTAATGTATGGCAATAAAATTCATTGAAATGTAAGAAATTCTTTTATAGATCTATGGTAAGATTGGGTTATCAACTTATAGATTTTTTGTAATTAACAACAAACGCTAACGCCACAGCGCTGTTAACAGTAACACAGACAAACAACAACATGAGCGAAGGTTTTTTTCAATACAGCTTTTTAATTGCATCTGGGATTAATACATTTAATTTATGCATAGATCTACATTTGTGTGTTTATGTATGTGTTTTGACAGTATTTGATAGCAGTGCAGTGGCGGTGCGCCACGCCCACAGGGGGTGTCTGAGGGCATAAATGGCTCGCTTTGCTTTTGGTGCATAGATCTACTTTTTGCAAAATTAAAAAGAAAACGGTCTTAAGTTCAGCTAACAGGACAAGAACGCAGGGGTGTCTGAGGCGGGATGTGCCCCACTCAATTCAAAGATTTTTTTAAAAATTGATGCATAAATTAATGACTCGATTTGGTGCATAATTTTTGCAAAATCAAAAAGAAAACAGTCTTAAAGGAAACCAAAACCTTCATACTAAGTTACTTTTATTGTAAAGTTTAAAAGATTTGAATAAAATCAGTGAAAATTTGAACAAAATCGGGCAAGGAATAAGAAAGTTAGAGCATTTTGAAATGACTAGTCACTAGAGGGCGGTATTCAATTTGATGACATCATCTGTGAACAACTCTCCATGCCTTTTGTACATAAAATTTCACAATTTTTTTGTTTTCTTCGTATTTATTTGTGTTCTTAATCCGACTTCATAACATGTGAAGTAGAATATCATTTTGCATTCTATATCTTGCTTTCAGGGGAGTACATTATCTCAATCACAAGAAAGAAGGAAAAACATGAAATTTGATGTACAAAAGGCATGAAGAGTTGTTCACAGATGATGTCATCAAATTGAATACCGCCCTCTAGTGACTAGTCATTTCAAAAAGCTCTTACTTCATTATTCCTTGCCCGATTTTGTTCAAATTTTCACTGATATTTTTCAAATATCTTAAACTTTACAATAAAAGTAACTTAGTATGAAGGTTTTGGTTTCCTTTAAGCTCAACTAACAGGAACAAAAACGCAGGAGGTGTCTGAGGGGGGGAAATGCCCCCCGTCAGATTTGAAGATTTTTTTTTAATTGATGCATACATGGCTCGATTTGGTGCATAATTTTTGCCAAATTAAAAAGAAAACGGTCTTAAGTTCAGCTAACAGGACAAGAACGTAGGGGGTGTCTGAGTGGGGATGTGCCCCCCCCCCCCCCTCAGTTTTGAATTTGAAAATTAGAACCGATTGACATTCCGTTCCGTTGGGGGGTGGGGGGTAAGGGTCATCTTTTTTAGGTCATTCATTAGGAATCAACACTCAAAAGGGGGGGGGGGGGGTTCCAGAAAAACATACACATAAAAAAACTCAAGGGGGGGGGGGTTAACCCCCCCCCCCCCCCCCCAACGTACGTGCCTGACCCCTATTATTTAGTCCACTTCTTCTTGTCTTAATACACCAATTATACTTCAGACTACTTTATAATTATAGGCCATATAAAGCACTTTTTGAGGCACAAGTTAAATCTTTTATCATTTAATTTTACTTTGTACTGTGGTCCATTAAATTGGAATGTTGATTTCCACACCATATTAAAATTAAGGCTAACCATGACATGAAAAATAGCTTTTATGCTAGATCTATGTTTATTTTGTTAAGGAGAAAGGGACGCCTTGAATGTCATATTGATTTTGTTTTCTTTTTGTTCCAAAAAATTGAAACTGATGAAGAGCTGGAAGGAGTTAACTGATGAGTAGACCATTACAACATTTCTTATATTTGCAAGATGAAGCTGAAAGTCCCATGCAGGTAAAATTTTCAGGATATTTAGCACACAAAATATTAAACGACCACCTATTAATTCACCAAAAAGGAAATGGAACTAAGTTTATGTTGCAAGTGTATATAGTGGAGGGGATATTTTATTCTAGTTCTTCCCTTTCTTTGTTTATCTAACGGCCACGCCACGCCGTTCTTCTATTATGATTAAATCAAGCTCCGAGTGAAAATCAGGTTTTTGAATTGGTCCGCTAGCTATATGACTTTCACTCGGGGGTGGGGTTAGTCTCAAATAGACCACTGTATCAGTGT
>JAVYIG010008470.1:0-89033 GCA_035222895.1 Strongylocentrotus droebachiensis
CCTTTCTTTCTTCTCTTCTTCATTTGTTGACTGGGGGGGGGGGGGGGTGGGGGAGGGGGGGGGGGTCAACAGCCTGAGAGGCAAGGCCATTTCGCCCCCCCCCCCCGATCTCCTTCTTCCCTCTTTTCTCTTCTTCTTCCTCCTTCTTTTTCCCCTTTCTCTCCTCTTTCCCTTTCCCTTCTTTCCTTCTCTCTCTCTCCCCCTTTTTTTTTTGCGGGGGTGGGGGGGGGGGGGGGGCAAGGCCCGCTCGGCCCCCCCCCTGGATCCGCGCCTGCGTGTATGTATTTTTCACCATTCCTATAATTAGAGCAATCGAAATTAAGCGATATAGTTACTAGCATATAAATGTGTAGAAAGGAAAGGAATAATGTCGTTATTTCACAAAGCTGTTATTATGTAATTGCCAATAAGACAGAAAATTGAATTCAAAATACGTTTGCTTGTTTACAAAACATTGAATGGTCACGCCCAAGATGATTATCTTTTTAATCACATCCATAATGTACCGAACTTGCTAAGTACACAGAAACAAAACTAACTCTCGTAGATTGCGGTTTCAAGTTTCAAGTTCAAGTTTAGTTTATTTCCACAATCTGATAAAAAATATAAAAAAACAATCAAAAGACAAACAAGAATACACCATAACATAACAGATAATGGTGAGATCGACAATAGGCCTACAGGCCTGTCTATGCATAGTCAATCCCTTAAATATATACATACAAATCAAATTTAACAAAAACATGAACTAAGTAACTAACAATACAACAACAGCAACTACAATACAAAAAAACGGATGGGTAAAAGGAATGGAAGAGGAAGGGAGAAGGCAAATTAATATAAATTTAAAAGATGATTTTTATATGTTCGTTTAAAAACTGGAAGAATTTTGGTACATTTTAAGGTATTCGACAGATTATTCCACATGATCGGCCCTGAGTATTTGATAGCACATCTAGAGACATTATATTTATAATTAGGAACATGCAAATTATTGTTCTGTCTTATATTGTACATATATTTTTTCTTTATGAAACCATTTTCTAGACATTTCGCAGCTCCAAATCTTTGGAATAACCTATTACTAGACATTATATAGGAAAGCCTCATCTGTGGCCTGTTACTGTCTTCAAAGTTTTGTTGAAGGCGCACTTGTTTTCAGAAGCTGTTGAATAGTTCTTTTGTGTGTATGTGTGCAGGGGCGGCGGAGCGACTTCCAAAGTGGGGGGGGGGCACCAACAAAAAAGGGGCACTTTCTATAAAAAAAAAGGGCACCTTCAAAGGGAAATCTCAAAGGGAAAATATACAATTTTTTAGACATTGGTATATACACCTATATTGTGATTACATTATTGGGGATGATTTCAATATTTGTTTTTATTTATACATCGTATAAGATTTTGCGTATCATCTTTGCAGTTGAGTGTGATGGTCTAAAAATTCATTTGCGAGCGAGCAAAGCGAGCGAGAATTGTTTTAAAAAGATTTATGAGGTCGCAGTGCAAAAAAAATACATCTTATAAAGAGGAATGACCCAATCCTGATGGGGTTATATAAGCACATTCTCATAACGGAAGATTGAAAAGATCTTTGATAAGTTACATAATTATAACATCTCTAACTACGAGTGAGCGTAGCGATGATTTCAATATTTGTTTTTATTTATACATCGTATAAGATTTTGCGTATCATCTTTGCAGTTGAGTGTGATGGTCTAAAAATTCATTTGCGAGCGAGCAAAGCGAGCGAGAATTTTTTTAAAAATATTTATGAGGTCGCAGTGCAAAAAAATACATCTTATAAAGAGGAATGACCCAATCCTGATGGGGTTATATAAGCACATTCTCATAACGGAAGATTGAAAAGATCTTTGATAAGTTACATAATTATAACATCTCTAACTACGAGCGAGCGTAGCGAGCAAGCCTTGGGGGAAATTGCTTTTAGTCGCTTGAAATTAGGGGCACGTTTGATGATGAGAGGAAAAGGGGACACTTATCGAAAGGGTTAAGACAGTTATTAGAAAAGAAAAGGAGCACGTGTCAGAGTACAAAAGCTAATTATCAGAGGTGAAAAATGGGGCACTTCTTACACCTAAAAAAAAGAGGCATGCACCAGGGATGAAAAGGAAATGGGCATTTGTCGATGGAAAAGAGGCGCCCATTAGATTTTGATAGGGGGCATTTATAAGAAGTGAAAAGGGGCATTTATGAAAAAGGGATAGGGTCTTTATTAGAAAAGAAATTGGGCACATATCATTGTTAAAAGGGTAATGAGAAGGGGAAGGGGCTCTTATTAAAAGGAAAAAGAGGCACATATTAAAATAAACGGGGCAATTATCAAAGACGAAAAGGGGTAATTATGAGAAGGAGAAGGGACACTTATAAGGAAAAAAAAGAGCATTTATTGGGAAGGAAAAGGGGTACGTGTCAAAATAAAAGGGGCACTTATCAGAGGTGGAGAGGGGAAGGGGCACTTTTTAAAATGAATATGGGCACTTTTCAAAATATAAGGGGCACTTTTCCTCTGTAAAAAGGGGCACTTGTCAAAGTAAAAGGGGCACTTTTCCTATGCAAAAAGGGGCACTTTTAGGGTACTTGAAAAAGTGGGAGGGCACTGTGCCCCCCTGCCCCCCGGGAGCGCCGCCTCTGTATGTGTGTGTCTGTAAAGTAGCACTGTGAGGAGTTTTATTTTCATCACAGCGCAGTAGACGTATATTGATATAGCTATATAGCTGCGCTATACCTGAATTATATTTAAGAGTTACCTGACCTGAATGTTGAGCAGATATTAAACTTAACTTGATTCGAGGTATATTTCATTTCCACTGAAACGTTTCTCATAATGTCATTTGTATATAAAAGAAAGTTTTGCCTCATATGTAGCTAGCATGTCCCTGATTGTACCTCTATTCAATAATTCATATACATAATAATACACAAGTTGTATACTATGTCCCTTTTGCAGCCAACATCAAATTCTGTAGAACTTTGCAGGAATTATGAATAAAATTTATGTCATGTATGTCCTATTTGTGAAATTTAAACGTTAGCAGTGTCCTATTATTCAAATTATGCAAGGAAACCCGTTTACTTGCTAGACTTCACTGTCAGACACTATTGAGTGAATGAGTGGCCTTTTTTCTTCTGTAGTGTATAACATATATACATAAAATGAGCTGTAAAGGGTACATGAGCATTCGTCTACATCAATAACCCACTTCTTGTAATGGTCAAAATTAATCTGAAAATCAGACTATTACTTACTGACTACGTATAATTAAGTCAATTTGACAACTATTAGTTGTTATTTTCCCACTTTAATAAAGACATTTTTAAGCCCCCCCCCCTCCTTTTTAGGGAAGTTCTAAATTAGTATTATATTTCAAATGCCGTTGGAATTTAACCTTTTCATTTGTTGGGCCTGCAAATGGGACATAATACCTTTAAGATACTGTACTTTAAAGGTACCAAACATGATTAGCATTTTTTGCTATTTTCTGGTCCCTATTATTCATTCGAGATATTTGTTAAACATACATTTTTGTTATTAATGTTATATTACTGTATTTGAACGTTTGGATAACAAAACCTCAACTCAACTCAACTCAAGTAGGCCTATTACTCAATTTACTCTACTGGAAGCATCATGAAAGTTGGACTTGTGTAAACCATTAAAATAAAGCTTTGTAAATACAAAATAATTGTGTTTTGAGTGGGTTTCTTTGTGTGTTATCAACTAAAGTTGTTACTACAGGTATAGTATCGGCAGAATAATATTTCAACCAAAATTTGGAAATTTCAGTCATAAGCCCTCACTGTTCAGACGCGGATCCACGATTTTCCGATAGGGGGGGGGGGGTGGAAATTTGAAAAATGCGCAGACTGTTTTTTCAACTCAACCTATCAATATTGACAAGGTCATATTAGAAGCACCATACCGGTATCTACAAGCAGGCACAATATTGGAAAGGGGGGGGGGGGGGGGGAGCAGGCTCACGTCACGTCCCTTGTCCGATATCAACATTCTCCGTTTTTAAGTTATACAATTTTGTTGACATTTTCATCGAGGGGGGGGGGGGGGGGGCTGAAGCCTCTTGCCCGAAAAGTAATTTTCTGGTTCACAATTCGGCTTGTGAGCGAAACGAACGAGCGAAAATTTGAGCATAATATGTATTTTGTGACAGTGTTATTTATCACCAAGATAAACGAGAAAAGATATCAAAAATTCATCTTCGGGCAGCTCGCTGTCCCCACCCCCCTCATTACGCGCGAAAGCTTTGATGTTTCATTAAATTATTAGAGAAAGAAGACGATTCGTTGTACCATTGTCGACTCTTAATCCTTGTCTGAGTTCAGTTCCCCCACCCCTCCTGCGCAAAGCGCGTAAGCTTTGACCTTTCATAGTTTAAAGAAATTATTAGAGAAAGAAGACGATTCGTTGTACCATTCTCGACCCTTTTTCCTTATCTGAAATCCTGGATCCGCCACTGATGCCCATACCCCTTGAGCTTCGGGGGCTTTGCCCCTATATAGACCCCACTTTAAAAAACGTTTAGCGGGGCCTGCATGTAAGACTGGGGTGATGCGGATTTTTTTTTTGTCAGCCCCCGCCCCTCCTGCGCAAAGCGCGTAAGCTTTGACCTTTCATAGTTTAAAGAAATTATTAGAGAAAGAAGACGATTCGTTGTACCATTGTCGACTCTTAATCCTTGTCTGAATTCAGTTCCCCCGCCCCTCCTGCGCAAAGCGCGTAAGCTTTGACCTTTCATAGTTTAAAGAAATTATTAGAGAAAGAAGACGATTCGTTGTACCATTCTTGACCCTTTTTCCTTGTCTGAATTCCTGGATCCGCCACTGATGCGTATACCCATTGAGCTTCGGGGGCTCCGCCCCTAGACCCCACTTTGAAAAACGTTTAGCGGGGCCTGCATGTAAGACTGGGGTGATGCGGATTTTTTGTCAGCCCCCCCCCCCAAAAAAAAAAAAACGTTTTTGATCATTACGCCACTGCACGTACCCTTACCCCCTTCACAGAAGATTATTTTCTCGAGGGAATCCTGACGGCCTCGCATTGTCTCGATCGTCTCGTCTCTCCTCTTTACATGCTCCCCCGAATTGTGTCATCGGGTTTTTGAGCCCATTGAAAATCGTCATGATTACCCCCCCCCCCCACTCCCCTCCCCCCAAGTAAATGGGCTGGCAATGTGTCGGCTCCCGGATCTGCCTTTAGACTACCCCCCCCCCCCCCCCTCCAAGTAAATGGGCTGGCAATGTGTCGGCTCTCGGATCTGCCTTTAGACTTACGCCCCCCCCCCCCTCCCCCATGTAAATGGGCTGGCAATGTATCGGCTCCCGGATCTGCCTTAAACTTACCCCCCCCCCATCATATCATTCTGCAAAAGAAAGAACGAAAGAAAATAGGAAGGAAAAAAGAAAGAAAACGAATTAAGAAAGATAGGAAAAAAGGACAGAAGAAAGAAAAAGAAAGGAGTAAAAAAGAAAGAAAGGGAAAAAGCAGATAGAAAAAGGAAAGAAATATATTAGGAAGAAAGGAAAGAAGAAAGAAAGAGAGATAAAAGAAAAGAAGTAAGACAAAAGAAAAGAGGCGCTTGTTCAGAAGAAAGAGAGAAAGAAAGAAAGAAAGAAAGAAAGAGAAAAAAGAGAAGAACAAAAAGGAGTGTCAGAGGAAAAAAGCAAATGACATTTTATATGGTTGAATTCAGAACATTTCTCTTTTATTTTTATTTTATTTTCTCTGCTGGTTCATACTTGTTAATTTGGTATATACTTATGTTTTTGTATACGTTATAGAAATTCAACATATTCATTAGTATTTTTCTGTTCCTCCTCCTCTTTTTCTTCTGCTCCTTCTTCTTCCTTTTCTTCTTCGATCTTCTTCTTCTTCTTCTTCTTCTTCTTCTTCTTCTTCTTCTTCTTCCTATTTTCTTTATCTTCCTCTTCTTCTTGTACCAATTATCATTTCTATTATCATAAGCTCTCGAGTTTTCGTGGGTAATATCCCTGTTCAAGCTGACATAATTTTGTTCTGTTATTCTTTGATACTGTTGTATGTCGGGAGGCTTGGCGAATAAAATCAATCAATCAATCAAGTCAGGGGAAAACGAAATAAAAGGACACTAAACTAGAAGGGACCACTTGAAGTACTGGTACGCCCTCTCTCGATGTCGGGCCGGATACTTCAGACATGGCGTTTTGCACGATCAATGGCTGACATGTGTGAGATAATCGCGCGATGGTGAATTAAATTGGTAAGTGAAGCTTGAAGTTACCTGTGTTTAAAATGATTAAATCATCTTGCAGATATTGAACCTTACCAAAAATAGAGTTCTGTATTGAATTTGCTAGCAATTAGTGACTGTTTTGAAGGAAAAGCATCTAAAATTTCGTAATGAAGTTCGTTGTATGGTTCCATTTTCGTGTAGGCCTATGCTCGATTGTGGCGCTAACAACATCCCATCCCCTCATATCCCCGGCCCCTCGACCTCCTCCGTGCTCGGGGGCGCGCGCGAGCGCGGGATTCGGCGGAACTCCAATGCCAATACAAGCTGGGCCAGTGTGAAGAGGCAGGGAAACAAAACCTAACATTAGTAAAATGCTCAATTGTGTTTGTAATTGTAATCACCCCTTCCTGCACCAGACAAACATTGCATTGCACACTGGCTTTGGAATTCGCAAGTAGACCTAGGTCTAGACTCTTCATTCTTCTCGTACAATTCACAAATCACTTTGAAATCGGTCAAGAATTTAGAAAAAATATGAAATTTTGCCCTGTGTCCTACAGTACAGAGTAGGCCTAGGTCTTGTATAGACCGAATTTTCCGTCTCTTTCGTTCGTTAGCCTCTTATTGGGTAGGGTCGGCCGGCTCTCTCTTTAGAGACGGAAACCGTTTAATCACATGTCCTTGCTAACGCCACGACCAACTCTGGTCGTAGCGTTTTGCCCCCAAAATCCCCCTAAATGTCATTTTACCTCGTGTATATCCAAATGTAAATTAGGCCTAGGGTATAATAATTCGGTTCCACTTACTAACTTGCTTGAAATAATCCGTTTAATGGTCCCTTTTAAGGAAATTATGGGTCTAAATTGACAGCCGTGTTGAAAATCTTTCAAGTCGTGTTAAACTCTCGCTGCCGGAGTCATCTAAATCAATCTCATCCCTTCTAGTCTACGCCGAAGGCAAAATGATTATGAAGGAAAAACTGTGCGCCATCTACACGTTCGTAATGGCGTTATCACAGTTTTTCTTTCATAATCACCCGTAACTCCGGCGTGTAGTAAATATTCATTAAATAAATGTCCAAATAAAAATTAAAGGTCATGATAGGGTGTCTGATCGCGCACCCAATATTGTGTGCTAAAACCCTTCCCATAGAGATTGTACACATCCCTATGTGGTCTACGTGCATTGCGCGACCCTGCAAAATTGGTCAATGATTTTATGGAAAAATTTGAAATTCAAACCTTTATAACAAATGATCCTGAAAGTGAAACTCAATAAATGAGGTGTCATATGAAAGAGCAGGTTTTTCTCCATATTCCCCATAGGGGGCCACCCCCAGAATTCTAAAAATATCTTTGTCAAAACAGTGATTGAAATGTTGTTTGCATCCTAGCTCCAAAATTTGCCACTTTCCTGAGCTGCCGCCCCGCGGCTAAGCAGGGCTAGACGTAAGGATAATATCCAGGTGCTTTTTTTTTCGCTAGCCCCAAGGGATCATTTGTTCTAACAGTTTGAAAATACCCTTCCCACATTTTTGGAATCGGCTAATTAGGGAGGCGTGAGCTCCGCTCAGTCCAAACCATGGTTACATCGCGTAACATCTGCGCGTATAGTGAATGAAAGTATGGATAGCCGTTCGCGCCATAAACCCCGGAAGTGAATACACGTTATAGTCAATGGCAATATCGCGAAAACAACGTGCATGTAGTCTCCGCGATATTGCCGTTGACTACAACGTGTATTCACTTCCGGGTTCTATGGCGCGAACAGCCACCCATACTACTAGTCAATGGCACATATCGCGGAGACAGCCTGGCTCAGGCTTGCAAGTCGCGCATTGGCTTAGCAGCATGCGTACGATATGCATACGCTTGCATATCGCGCGATACAGCTGTTTGTCTGAATTTAGCAAAACAACATCACTCTGCATGGACGTCTTTTTCGTCGATTTTGACCAAAATGATATGAATATACCAGCGTTTTGGAGGGGCTGTATCTTTTGATAGAAACATCGCTGAGACTTGAAATTTGAAATGTATTATTCTGATTACATTTTTTATTCAAATATCAAACAAAAATGGTGAAAAACGATCCCAAATTGAAAATTAAAAAATCGTTCAGACACCCTAGTCATGAGTTAAAAGTCGTTAGGCCTAGTCTATGATAACCTGTTTCGTGTCAATTTTCTTGTTATTTTTGGAGTATTTTTCGGATAAACGTTGATCTTACAAGTTACAGCCAGGGGTTTGACTATAAACTTTTTCACAGGTTTCACGGCAAACTGCTGCACAATACAACTTGCATACCGATGGTGGGTTGCGGGCGGGCGCGCTACTGTGTGAAGTTATCTACAGTGATGTTGCAGAATTAAAGTAGACTCTAGAGTAAGACCGCCAAACTCGTAGTCAAAATGACACTCAATGTTGCCTGTCCGAAGCTTGGAAGAGCGCCATCTTCCGGTAGGGGAACCTGTATAGTACCCCTAGGTCCGTGGTAACGGCCGCCATTAGAAAATGTTCGCGATAGAGTGAAAAAGTATCTCATAAGCTCCCATAATTTTGGCAGAGACCACCTGAAATATGCCAAGGATTTGTTTGTAATCGATATATTGGAGGCTCTTCACCTTAACTCCCCTGTTAAGGGACTGTAAAAATCTAGGTAACCTGAAATCTGTTTCTGAATTCGATGTTTTTTGAGAGTTTTGCAGACGGCAACCTGCCCTTACTTTTTGTACTAACGATAGGTTAGTAGTAGTATCAAATGCATGCAAGTTACCCGCCTGAGCTAGGCTCATATTTTGCGTTCGAGCCGTTGAAGTAATTTTTATCCGAAGCTTGGCAACGTCCAAAGTTTGGCGGTCTTACTCTATTCATTTTCTGATTAATAGGGTTTGAGCTGAACTTGTTTTGATCAGCGCCTAGTACGCACATGCATTCGTGTTTATAGCTCATGATCGCGATGTCGCAGAGGTCAGAATTTGGATTTAAATGGCGTCAGTGAAGTTGCGCCCACTACACAAAAGTCTCTAGCTATAAAACTGCTGTCACACGATTGGAACCATGGCTAAGCAAACCGTTGTGTGGAGTGATGGCAATAAATTTGCTTACCTTCGTTAATTTGTTAAACTTACGCCGATGGTGCAATTTTCAGTACAAAAACACTGACCTCCAATGACAAGAGAGTTAGTTTAGGCTGAAATGCAAAGACATGTGGTGTACAAAAAAAAAGTCTCTAAGTCAATTTGATACTTACTTTACGATAATGGCTATTAATTTAGTATACGAAGGCTAAAGCACAGAGTAGGCCAAATTTAGCAAATTTCCTGCACTCATACATATAGCTGCATTACTATCCTGGCTGTGTATTAAAAACTTTTTCAAACACCACTGTACAAAACTCAACTGATTTCACTAAAAATCGGTACTTTAGTGACAATTGATGACACCTAAATAGCAGTAAAATAGAATTTGTTCAACTTACCGATGTTAAAAAGAATAATTCAAAAATTCCAATTGTAAGTTTACTGTCAAACTTGCCGATCAGCCACATTATTGCATGCATTTGTGTGTTGTGTGTGTATTGACTATTCGTGTGTGCAATTGCTGCCTATTAGCACGTTTGCAGCGCTAAAGGTCAGTACGCATTATTAGCATTGACTCTCTATGCTTTGCTGGAGTGTGCACGCATGTCTTTTTAAATTGCTGGTGTGTTGAATACATGTACATGTGTAGTCCCAGCTCGAAACCTTCAAATCTAACCTGTGTTCTGCAATGACTCGGGCCAAATTTGATTTTAATCTGTTGTACTGTGTCTGTTGAGTGTTGTGTAACTACTTGTTACTCATTTAAGGTCTTTTTTGTTTTTTTCCTTCATTATTTATTTATTTCATTACACTTCAGATAAAGCTTTCTTCTAGGTCGTGACATTTTGAGGCAGTAAACTCCCATTCAAAGAAAGCAGGAGTGACGATGTGGCCCGTTAACCAGTGGCAGGGCCCAGGGCCGGGCCAATGGGGCATGCAAGCCCAGCAACATTACCAAGCAAACGCAGGTGAGTAGGTTCAGGCATGGGTCTTGCTTGTTGCTCTTTGCAGGGCCTTGTCTCGAATTAACCGATGTGATTCATTCAAATCAATAGACCAGTTCACGGTTAGCACATATGTCCCAAATGACCCTGAATATTCACAGATCTTCAAATTTCAAAACATGAAGAGGTCCAACTTTGTTCTTTTTGAAGTAATCACTCCTACAGCGATGGAGGTGCTACATAAATAGCCTTTGTTTCCCCTTTTTAAAGAAAACTTCCATCTGTGTATCATGGAGTGCACTGCTTGTGCATAAATAAATAATGATTACATAACTTTCATTAGCACGTATCCAGTATTTTGTCTCCGTGTATTTCACAATTTGGTCTGCAATGACCTTTATCTGCTCATGCTCAGACTGCAACTAAGAACTGGTTTATTGCTGCTTGATTTCAATTGCAAGTTTTGAAGAGATAGTAGGCTGTAAGTTTGCGTTTGATAGGACTAACTAGCGATCTGGATCATTTGCAACTTTAAGTCGGGACCCATGTGATTGAAATTTACAAAAATACAAAGGCAAGTTATTCCAAACAAGGGTAATGCATGTTTATGATCTTCCTACAGTATATAGACCTCAGAGGCGCTGCAAGACATGAACTTAGTGTGAAATAATAGTAGAGAATTTAGATTTTCCAGATTGAGGCAAAAGGCAAAAAAAAAAAACACCTATAGATATGTGTTGTGTCTACTGCAGATTTTCTCAATTGACATAGACATTGACATAGATTGTCCTACTATCTCTACAAGGACTTACAATGTTGTCCTAACTTTTCTTGGTGGATCATACACATCATACAACCTGACCGTGTCACTACGAACATCATGCACACAATTTTTATATGAATTGAGAGTTACCAGCGCACAGTAAATATAGCCGTTCCTACATGGGTTGTGTTCTTCAGAATTTGCCCAACGTTAAATATGTTAAAACTTGGTGATTAATATATTTTTATTTTGAATTCTCACCAGCCGCTACTGACTGGGCATCTCTGGCGCAGGAATGGATCAGACAGAAAGAAGTCTCTGATACACCACACCAACAAGCACCACCACCACACCCACAAGCAGCACCACCACACCACCAAGCGCCACCACACCACCAAGCGCCACCACACCTACAAGCGCCACCACACCTACAAGCACCACCACCACCACTGCCCCCTCTACCACCCCAACCCCCTCTTCCACCCTCCGAGGCGGTATCAGAACACCCACCCCTCCCTCCTCAGGTGCGTAGTCGAGAGATGCCATGTCATTCTACCTGTTCTAAATTCTTGGTTTCATAATTAAGCTTTGAAATGTAATATGAGAAATCTTTGTCAGAGCCTCGACTAAAAAGGATTTTTGTAAAGTTCTAAAGATGTTTGGAGATGAATTGCCTGAAATAGGTTCCAATTGTTTTTTTCTTAGCAAATGAACTCGATTATAACTTGATAACATTGAAGGTTCTAGCTTTCTCTTATTTTTTTGTTTGTGGATGTTAACAGGATATTTCAATGAGATAAATGTGTTTGGATGTACCTGAGCTAGACAGATTAATGTTAGCTCCACTTGTAGAAATTTGTCGTAACTTAGAATATTGATAATTCTGAAACATGTCTCAGTAAAGTTTTTTGATAAGTAGTTTACATGTGACTTTCATAGATGTACATATCACAACTCATTAGTGTTTAGAATTATCTCGCTAGATCCCAAATTTTAGTAGCACAGTCAAACCTGCCTATAGCGACCACCCAAGGGAAACACAACAAGTGGTCTTTGTAGACAGGATCCTTTAGTACATGTTTCAATGAGAAACCCTTTTCAAGGGAAACAAAAAATGTGGTCTTTGTAGACAGGTTCCTTTAGTACATGTTTCAATGAGAAACCATTTTCAAGGGAATCAAAAGTGTGTTCTTTCTAGACAGGTGGTCACTAAAGCAGGTTTGACTGTAGTATTGATGGTAGACTTTATTGTATTTAGCATAAGGCTAATCTCCCACAAGGTCCATTGCACCAATTCAAAAACAATTCATAAACAGATACAAAAATGAACATAAACACTAATGATAAACTATGAAAATTGTTGCTGATATCATTGAGCTGTATAGAAGATACAGTTTGAATTAATTTGTTGTGACCTCTTATTCTACCTAGGTTCCTCCATCAGCACCGGCCCTACCTCCCCTAGACAATGAGGGCAGCAAACATCGACAAGAAGGTAGGGAACGTTTCATCTATGTAGCTTGGCGGAAGGTAGAGTTGTGTAAATACATACCAGGAATAGAAAATATCTAAGTTTTGAAAATTTAGACTTGTTATCCATAGAGGTAGATCCATAGGTCGTACTAATACCTGATCAAGCTAAGTCCTTTCAGTCTCTCATACCTACCCATGTATATTAAATCTGAGATGCATGGCCTACGTGTTATCAGTGTCTGTGATATGGTGCAATATTGAAGCGCTAAAAACATTGACCTTCAAAATGATCATGAAGTGCCTCAAAAAAGTAAAAATCTTTGAGTGACCAGTTAAACTATACTCATTTCCCCAATAGACTGTGATGTTATAAAAATTGTTAGGAAAACGAAATTTCAATTTCCAATCATAAATATCTTGATAATCAGACATGTGATCGACTTGTAAAAGTCATGGGATTCCTGACTGACTTAAAAGTTTATAATTATGATTGCAGCATGAGCTAAATTCAGGATTTAGTTTCAGGATCTGAAGCAATGTTATCGAGTCACTTTATGATATATGCCAGTCCAGCACTCCATAACCTGTCCTGTGTCCTCTGCGCATATCTGGTCTTCTTTTGTCTTTTCGTCCATGGGTTGGTGTCCATTAGGTCATAGAGCTAGTGAATACACCTATGCCTTGATTAAGCTGAGGAATATTGAAACTGCTAAATCACAGTTTTACATTCAGTAATTTCTCCAACAAGGATGCCTTTTCTGTTATATGGACAGGTCTCTAAATTTAATTTTGGAAATAAATTTCCTTGAAATCTCTCAAGATGCCTGTTATCTTTGGTTATCATGCTCTTCCACACCTCTCTATTTCAAGCCTTTGCCAGGGCCCTGTCTTACAAAGAGGTGATATTAATCACAACTGTACATAAAAAATAGGAGATTGCAAACTTGAGATTGATTAGAGGACTTGCGGTCTTTCACTCTAACCATCCATTCTTTCCTCCAATCTGGTGTCCTGTGATCTCTGCTGCTATCGCCAGATTCTACAAACCGCCTTTTTCATATCAAGTGTACCATACACCTTTTCTGCTGAATCCCTATCTCAGGGATGAGTTTTCTCTTCACCTCTCCTCTTTGCAACACTTTGTCATTACTCACTTTATTCTTCCACTTGATGTATACGACTGGTTGCTTATTATATGTACGTACATGTATGTATGTTTGTTTGTTTGTTATAGGTGGAGACCGTATGATGCGCCTCCTACCACCTCCACCACCACCCCCACAGGGCATGCCTGACGCCCAACCCCGCACCTCTGGTGCTCCCCCTACCAGTGTAACTCAACCCATTGCCTGGGACTGGAACCACCAAACACCTAGCACACAGTGGCAGCAGCAACAGCAGCAGCAGCAGCAGCAACAACAACAGCAACAACAGCAGCAGCAACAGCAGAACTTCCCTCCACCTCCCGGCCCGCCCCCTATGGTAGCCCCTCAGAGGTTTGACTATGCCCATGGAGCCGGCAACAGCAGCAGCTCAGTGAAAAGGTTTGAGCGCCATCACGGTATGGATGGGGGAGAAGGGGGAGGGGGAGGAGGGGGACAAGCCCCTCCCTTCCACCAGCATCCCCCTCCTATGCCTCCCGAGAGATTTGACTACAATCATGGTGGGCAAAGCAATGATTATCGTCAAGAGGTATGTATATATCCATGCTCTATTAATATATGTTTTTTAGTTTTTTATTTGCTATGCTGATCATTTACCTTGTCAGAGTCGGAAGATACCTAGCCCCAGTAAACTATGACTGAGAATTTAGATTCTATACTACATTAGTAATGCATGCATTTTAAATCTTTTATTTTCTTTTGTATTCTTTATGATTTTGGAGAGCTTTTCACCCCAAGATGTCCATGCCAACAGTTAAACTCAAATTCAAAGTGACTGAAATCTCAAACTTCCTCATTGTCTCCCACAGAATTACCAGCAGGGGTATGCCCCCAGCCAACAGCAGCAGCACTGGCACCCCCCTCCCCAACAGGATTTCTACCAGCATGACATGGGCATGGGAGGTAGGGAGCGGCACCCCCAACCCCAGCAGTACCACGGTGGTGATGGACGGGGTAGGGACGGGGGTAAAGGATACCGTGACTTCAATCGGATGGACTACTCCCACGACCCCCAGTATTCCCACTACCCGCCAGACGTAGAGGAGGAAGAGCCCAACCTAGCTCTTGGTAAGTGTAGGCGAACAAAATAATTAGATGGGGACAAGGGCAATTCGCCCTACATGTACCTTGTTTCTCTTTGATTGCTATATTTTTTTTTTTTTCTTCTTAATCGTTTGATTTAAATGCATAGTTTTATAATGTTTTTATTGCCCATTGACTGTTTTTTACACATTGTTTTTAATTGATGTTGGAATTTATAAATAAATGATTTGATTTGATTTGAAATGGAATTCTTTTTAAACACAAAGTTGAGTTCTGGGCCCACTCTTACAAAGAGTTGCGATTGATCCAAATCAATTGTGAGTCTTCCAATCATTCGCAAGTTTGCAGTCTCCTATCTCTCTATACATGCGATTGCATTGTGAAAGAAACAGTGTGGAATCGATCACAAGAAGTTGATCATGTAGCATATAAGCATCGATGTGTACTGACAGGTTTAGAGTCATCAAAATGATAAAAAATGTGGCCCAGAATTGGTAAAGTAAAAAGCACTGAACACAGAAAGATGTATATGGGACTACACAAACATGTGGTATAAAAAAAACCTGGGCCTCATTTTGAAACTGTTACTTGTCATATTTAGAATATGAAGGCATTTGAAGAGCCATGATGTTTTGAGCACAGTGTTTTGGTACTGAATTTGGATTTTCCGTCTCCATCACCACTGCTCTTTCACTGACGCCATACAGGAGCTTCAAACTTGACATGTTCCTAATCACTTGCTGTTTGGCGTATTGGACGTACAGTGAAACCTGTGTATAAAGACCACCCAAGGGAGACAAGAAAAGTGGTCTTCATGTACGGGTTCCTTTAGGACATGTTTCAATCAGAAACCATTTTCAAGGGAAACAAAAATGAGGTCTTTGTAGACAGGTGGTTGCTAAACCAGGTTTGACTGTATAATGAAACGCAGAAATTACATGCTCTGTGCTCGATGTTATATATTGAACAGATGAGCAGAAAATCAAGCTTTTGCCTGCCTGGATCAGAGAGGGCCTGGAGAAGATGGACAAAGAGAAAGAGAAGAAGCTGGATAAGGAAAAGAAAGAGAAAGAGAGAAAAGATCGGCTAGAGGCCAGCAAAAAGGCTGAGAATGACATCATCAATCAAGCTCGTATAGCTGCTGGTCTTCCGCCAAAGTCCAAGTATGATGTGAGTATATTCCTCCATACTCTTTGCTTTGAATGCAGAGAATCTGACTTTTATTTTCAACATGCAGAGATAACAACCAGTACGTTTTTTTATCGTACTTAGTACAATAAAACAAGTGAAATATGATATTGCCTCTTGAAAAAATATGATTTGTCATCTTTAAAAAAAATCAACAACAAAAAATTGGCGAAATCACATAGAAATGTTGAACAACTAGCCTACATAGGTGGGAAATACGCGGAATTGGCAGCTCACAATTTTCTCATTAAATGTTAATGAAAGAGCAAATATTTTACTAGACTGAGAGGGAAGCTGGGGGTGTTTCACAAAGACTAAGATTAACTTTAAGTTGGACTTAACTGTGACAGGCCATTCATGCCACTGTTTGCTCTCACCATTATGATCTTTAGATTATATTTTTTTTCTTCAACAAATATAAATTCTGTAGATTTGTGACATGATTTATACGTACCTTGAGAGACCAATGCCAGTAAATGGTGGGAGCACACAGTGGCATGAACGGCCTGCCATAATAAAGTCCAGCTTTAAGTCGATCTGAGTCTTTGTGAAACACCCCCAGCTTCCCTCTCAGTCTAGTAATAATAATAATAGAGTATATTTATGTAGCGCATTATAAATTGTAAATTTCTCTATGCGCTTTACAGTTTTGTACAATCATAACAATAGTACCTTCTACTTTATATGATTAACTCTCATGAACATTTCAACTTCTTACTGAATCTGTAATTTGCATTTGTTTTTTGATTTGTTGATTTATTATTAGTTTGTTAACTTTGATTTGTTTGTTGTTTGTATTTGAAGTGTTAATAGTGAATATTTTTTGTGCGCCTTGAGTGCCATTATAGGCAGATATGTGCGCTATACAAATCTTAAATTATTATATTATTATTACTTTTCCTTTTAACAAATCTTTCAAGAGACTCTTTCAATATGACTAAAATGTTTTGCCTTTGCCATTGCTATTCCTACAAATTGACATTGTCGGAAACATACAAAACAAAATGCCTTGGACTTCCACTGAAACTGTGTTCTCAATCGTATTCCCATTACAGGATAGTGATGAAGAAGGAGGGGCAGGGGATGGGAAAGCCACTGGATTGAAAGGCCAAAGCGCTGAAGGGGAGGAGGAGGAGACCTCTCTGAAGAAGAACCGGTCCTCTCCAGTTCCTGATGAGGAAGAGGAGGAAGACGAGCCACCGTACATGACAGAGGAGGAAAGACAGCAGCAACTGGTAAGTGGTTGTTATAATATAAAAGTACAGTCAAATCTTTCTATAGCGACCGCCCAAGGGAAACACAAAAAGTGGCCTTTGTAGGCAGGTTCCTTTAATGTCCTTTGGCAAGACATTGATCTATATTTGCCACACTCAACCCAGGTGAGGTAAATGGGTACCTGGTAGGATTATTCCTTGAAATGCACTGTGCGCTGATAAGGCTGCCGGAGCTAAAGCTAGGGTAATAAAGTCCAAAGCTCTTTGGAAGCGCATAGAGATGTTATTTCATAACGTATTATGCGCTATACAAGAACTGAACTATTATTATTATTATTATTACATGTTTCAATGATAAACCATTTTCAAGGGAAACAAAAAAAAAAAGTCTTTGTAGACGGGTGGTATCTCATTATGAACCTGACATTGAAACTGTCATAGAATCAAAGAGCAAGTTGATTTCAAGTCATGTGATCACATTGAGAAAGAAACTGTCATAAAGCAACTTTAAAGTTGGTGTTTACTCTCAAGTTTTTTGGAATCATCAAAGGGATCAAAAGCACACACACTCCACACAGAAATGGGTATATGGGACCACAAATGACATGTGGCTTAAATGTCAGGTCCGGAGACTTCAGCTTTTTCATTTCATATTCGATTATGAGGACATTTGTAGAGCTACCCTTTTTAGGGGAAATTTCTGACTATGATGTTCTTACAAGGTGATATGAAAAGAATGACGAAGTTCACAAATTATTTTTACCTGTATCAGACCTTCACCATCTCCTTAATTGTTTATAGTACAGTGAAACCTGTCTATAAAGACCACCCAAGGGAGACAGGAAAAGTGGTCTTCATGGGCAGGTGGTCCTTGTAGACAGGTACCTACAGCACATGTTTCAATGAGAAACCATTTTCAAGGGAAACAAAAAATGCGGTCTTTGTAGACAGGTGGTCACTATTAAAAGCACTTTTGACCGTATATTGATTTCATCTCTTTCATTGCCTTTGAACCACATGACGAAAATCAGGAAGAGGATGACAGAGCACATGTTCCAATGAGAATTGTGTTAAAACGGAAACAAAAAATATGGTCTTTGTAGACAGGTGGTCACTAAAGCAGGTTTGACTGTATATTGATTTCATCTCCTTCTTTACTATTGACCCAGATGACGAAGATCAAAACCTGTCTATAAAGACCACCCAAGGGAGACAAGAAAAGTGGTCTTTATGGGCAGGTGGTCTTTGTAGACAAGGTACCTACAGCACATGTTTCAATGAGAAACAAAAAACATGGTCTTTGTAGACAAGTGGTCACTATTAAAAGCAGGTTTGACTGTATATTGATCTCATCTCTTTCTTAACCTTTGACCCAGATGACGAAGATCAGGAAGTGGATGACAGAGGTCCTGCTGGAGGTGACGGGGAACGAGATCAAACACATCGCCACGGAGGTTCATAGAAAAGCTAAGCTTAGGGCAGCTAAAGGTAGGGAGGGGACCAGATCTCTTTTGTTGGTTCCATGTCGAACGAAACATACCATGAGGTGTTCATTTCATGTGAGCGGAAAGAAAAAGATTTTTTTTTCAATTAGAGGGTCAATTTTCTTTTATGTAAAAGTCCATTTGATTTATCACAATCTGCTGTAAGTTGTCTTCAAAGTGGTGTCTTATTCACATTTTTTAGTGAATAATTTGTTCATTTGTATGTATGCATGTTTCTAATTTTGTTGAAAGATGTCTTTTTTCTTTTTCTTCTTGACATTCATTACTATTACGACTTTTTCATAATTTGCAATTATTCTGATTTGTCACTGAATTATGAATTGAAACTGCTTTAAAACAAAGAGTATATTTTGATATATGTTATAAAAGATATGTATTGCATTCACTGATAATGTGAATTCTTTTTACAAAACCTATGTTTTGTCCTATTTCCTATGAATGAACACAGACACAGTAATATTGAAATACATGTACTTGAAAATGTAATTCTATATAGGGCAATGAGAAGGCTTTTGATTTTTTTTTTTTTTAATGAGAACAAATATTATCCATATCCAATACATCTGTGATATACTAAATGTTATTTGGAATTTGTTTAAGTTTTATATAAAGTGCTAAAAGGATCCATTTTTAACAAACTATCTCTTTGAATGCCAATTTTGTGAAAGCTTCAATCATATTTCTTGATTATTCATACTTGTATGTCAGAACTTCTATCAAACTCACAAGTGGAAGGTCATCTCTACTTAACTGTTTCTGGTGGACACATCTTGTCTACCGTCAGTGGCCATTAACTTTCCATAACCTGAGTTTCTCCTTGGTTTGTAGCTTTCTAACGATCACGTTCTAACGTGTGGCGTGTATTATTTTTTAGCACCAGCTCGTCAGCTCTCTAATTCTACCGCATTGGCTTCCATAACTGGGCTTTCTGGTAAGTACTCTATAGAGAAGGAGATAGACAGACTAGCTGTCACGATTGGTGTTCAGGCTTGTTCAGATATGATGCAGCAAATATAGATGCCAACCAATACGATTAAATCGTATTTAGTAGTTTATAATAAGAGTGAAATACAATCTTAAAATCTTAAAATTCGATTTTTCATCTTTTTTTTCCACAAAAAAGAAAAAAAAGAAAAAAATCTTTTCTTTTTCAAACCCATAAAAACCGCGGAATCGCATAGAAACATATACAAGTAAACCCCCGCAACCCCAACAAAACTTATCTTTACAATTTTCTCATTAAATTTTAATGAAAGTTTACTTGCCCAGGCCGACGGGCCAGTGGTAGTGTCAAGTTTTCGGGAAGATCTGTTTTTTCTTTCCAAAATCTGATTTTTTTTTTAGGATACTCAGTCTGTTTTTTTTTGTGTCAAGAGGTTGGCATCTCTGAGCAAACTGTCGCAAGAAACCGTCACTTTAAAAAACAAACGTTGTTGAGTAGCAACTGTGCGCAAAAAAATTCCTGCGCTCATTCACTTAGCTCTGTGTTGTAATATACAGAAATGTGAGGCATGTTTCACTTTGCGTCATCATTAAAAAAACTGTTGTGGTTTTGCCGCGTCATATCTGAATGAAGCCACGGGAAACTTATTTCAACCAGATTAATGTTCCAGATACCCATTTCTCTTTTTTACAGCCTTCAAATTATCTGTTAGCATTTTCCATTGCAAAAGTAGCTAACGAAACCTTACTTTAAAAGCAAACAGGATAGCTAGGTTTGTGTCAATCTAGGACTTATAAGTGGGTTTTATCACCAGTAGTCGCTTAATTCAGTATTACGTGATTATTCTGTGAGTTCTATGCAGACGTGTAATGGCTTTTAATACCACTGACTATATACGTGGAACAACATGATCACCAAAGTCAATCGATATGGCACTTAGAGAGAGAATAATACTTGGCGGCTTTGCATAGCTTGAGATTAAAATACAGGCAAATTTGATTGATTGTTTGAAAAGTGGGGGAAAAAATGTTTCATCATGGTGGATGACAAGTTGAGTGTACTTATATGTATGGGTGTTTGTTGATAGTAGGGATTGAATGCGTCCAAAACGAAGAGAGGAGAAAAACTAATCGCTTTGCTGCAAAGACCCTTGTAGACCCATGTAGTTATCGCCCTGTTTGCAAGGGAGATTTAGCTATCCCATTCCTCCTTCCTCAAAAAAGAAAAGAGAAGGGAAAAAAGGACTTTAAGATGTTCATGAACTTCACTGTGTCCAGAATTGAATTAAGAAAGGATCTGAATTCCATAGTGACATATACATAAACCTTATAACTTACAAGTTTAATATAATCTGTAGAGGTTTTAATGCGGCGCGGGCATTTTGTTCGTCTAAATTCATTAACCATATATTTTGTTATGCTTACAAAGCACATTGCAATGCCAAATCACGTTCACATTAGTACAGCCTTATGCTATTGGGATGTCTTATACAAGCTTGGTAGGTCTGAATCTCCCCATATCAAAAAAATTGTATTAGAATGTGGTAAATCCCCCTTAGGCTTAAAAAACAGGATGTATTGCCCTACGCAAAAAATCTTGAAATCTACGGTCGGCTTTTTTAAACTTGTTTTTTAAAGAAATAAATGTTTAAAGAATAGCAAAATATATATTCAAGCAAAAAACTGAAAATTGTCAGCCCAAAGAGGGAGGAAAAAAAAGAAGTTCTGACCAACCGACCCATGTTTTGGCTCGTAAAGGGCAATACAAGGTCTTTTTTTTAAAGGCCTTATGAATAGGGTGAAGGAGCCTTCATCTAACTGATATTGAATGGTCATTATTTGTAGGTCTGACATCATACGCGTCGGACAGTGATGAGGATAGGAGTGACGATGAGAGGGGGAAGAGGGAGGAGTCAGAAAGCGAGGACAGCGATCAGGAGCTCAAGAGGAGTATACAGTCCAAGAAGGATTCATGGAGACGCAAGAAACATGAAAACAGTAAGTACCTCCTTGGTTCATGGTACTATGACACCAGGGGGTGTTTCACAAAGATCCTAAGTCAAACTTAACTCTAAGTTGGACTTACAAATTTTGGAGAACCATTTGTAGCCTTAAAATAAAATATATTCAAAAGCAAGTATTTTAGACTTTTCATAAATTCCACATCAAGAACATGACATCTCCTTGATAAAAGAAAATATGAATGATTTGACTGAACATTTTATGTCTTTTAAAATAACTTAAACAAAATATTTTCAAAGATGCTAACGGCTTTCCATAATTGTTAAGTTCAACTTAGGATCTTTGAAACACCCCCATGCTCTAACAACGACATTCTACATTTACCGAGTTCCTAAATTTAACCCTGGACTTGGACCAAGTACTATACCAAAACTTAACCTAAAACCTTGTTGCAAACCCCACTGTAATCTTATATCTTTGACAAAGTATTACGAGGAGAAATTCTTGCTTGGAACAATGTCTGGTCACCTAATCCATACTTTTTTTTTAAAGAAAATGTTTTTCTGGTAATAGGGGAATATGAATGTGAGCCATCTTGTTCTATTTCAGAAATGGCTGTGTAGTGATAATTAATTTATACAAGGATTCCATAAGCAGAGATGCCAACCAGTACGATTAAATCGTATTTAATACGATATTAAGAGTGAAATACGATAATACGATATCACCTCTTAAAATATGATTTATTTATTTTTGTAAATAATTTGTTTAAACCCATAAAACCCTCAGAATAGCATAGAAACATGTACAAGTAACCCCTGCAACCCCAACAAAACTTTGCTTTACAATTTTCTCATTAAATTTTAATGAAAGAGCAAATATTTTACCTGACCGTACTTACCAGTAAAACATTTTTCTGAAATTTTACTGGCCTGGGGCCTACAGGCCAGTAGTAGTGTCGAGTTTTCCTGAAAATCTGATTTTTCTCTCCAAAATCTGATTTTTTAGGATACTCAGTCTGTTTTTTTGTGTCAAGAGGTTGGCATCTCTGCATAAGAGCAGCGTTACCTCAAAAGGAAGTCCTCTCATCTTTCAAATATGATGAGAAATAACTAACCAAGATTAAACTAAATTCAGATGCCTCATTTATGTGAGTAGTGTAACCATTTCTGTTGATGTTCTGTCCATGCTTTCTAATAAAATTTTGGTTCATGGGCTTGAACAAAAACTGCATGTTAGCTCAATATATCAGTACATATTGGTTATGACCTACTAAAAAATCCATTGAAGTACATTCATGTTACTGATTATTCTATTTTTTGGATGATTTTTCTCTTGTAGTGTTTGCAAGATCTGATGACGAGAGTGATGACGAGAGGGGAGACAGGAAGAGAGAGAAACCCACTTCGGAATCTACCATCCAGAAACCCAGCTCAAAACGACCAGATAGAGATGATAAAGAGGACAGTCTAGTTGCAAACGGTGGAGAGTTAGATGGTAGAAAAGGAGAAAGAGATGAGAGTAAAAAAGAAGGGGAGAGTGGGGATAAGAAGAAGAGATCTCGAAGGTGGGATCAGAAAGAGAAGGTTGAGATTAAGGCTGAGTCAGTGAGCTCAAGCTCGGAGGATAGCGATAGCAATAGTAGCAGTAGCAGTGGGGATGAGGAGGGGGATGAGGAGGATGATGAGGATGAGGGGAGTGAGAGCAGCGAAGAGTCTTCTGATGACGCTAAGGATTCAGCTAGGAGGAAGAAGAGGGAAAGGAGCAGAAGCAGAGAGAGAAAGAGTAAGGACAGGAGGAAAGAGAGTGAGGTGGATGACAGTGATAGGGAAAGGAGAAGGGACAAGGACAGGAAAAAGAAGAAAGATACAGAAAGGGATCGAGATAGGGATAAGGAGAAGGAAAGGGATAGGGAAAGTAAAAGTGATAGGAAGAGACGTAGAAGCAGGGAAAGAAGTAAGGAGGATGATAAAAAGGATAGGAGAAAAAGTAAGAAGGACAAGGACTCGGACAAGAGCAAAGAAAAAAGTAAGAAAAGGGACAGAAGTAGTAGGGAGAGGGATGAAGAGAGAAGTCGGGAAAGGCGAAGCAGTCGAGAGAGGAATAGGGAGAGAAGTTCTGAGAGGGATAGAGAGAGAAAGAAGAGGCGTGATAAGGACGATGATTCCAAACATGACAGAGAAAGAAAACACAGGCGTAGTTCCAGGGATAGGGATGATAAGGACCATGGTAGAAGTAAGCATAGAGATAGGGACCGGTCTAAGAGTTCTGAAAGTGAACACTCGGTCAGTAGCTCCAGGGATAAGCAACGAAGGAAGTCCAGGACTCCCGAGGGTCGCAAATCAAAACGGGACTCGTCAAAGCGTAGTCGATCCAAAGAGCGATCTTCCAGTAAACGCCACAAGGAAAAGCGCAAGCGCGATTCATCCGATGACGAGGGGAGTGACCAATCACATCATCGTCGAAGCAGCAAGCACAAGAAGTCGTCATCAAGGCGCCGATCGAGGTCGTCATCAGAAGATTCCCAGCGGAGGCGCTCAAGGAAGAAGCGTCACAGAGAGGCAAGTGAGGATTCATCTGATTCTAGAGCCGACTCGCTTGAGCGGTCTCACGGAAGCAGGTCCGGTAAGGCGTCCAGTCGCAAACGAAGGTCTAGATCAACGTCAAGGTAGCTATAAAATGTCCTTGCCTCTCTAAAATTAATTGACTTTTTTTTCTCTTTGCAGGCTTCCTCCCCTTGTATATCTATAAAACTGTATTTGAATGAGAGAAGAGCAATCTGTTATTTTCATTTGTTGTGTTCAGCCCTTAAGACTAGTGCAGCAATATAAAAGTGTGATTTTTTTTGGTGACAAAATTGTCTTTCTGCGATTTCCTGATGTCCAAAAATATTTTAAGGGCATGAAGGAAAAAGCCAGGATACAAATATTCAAGGCAAAAAGATTTGAGTGAGAATGAATCTCGCAAAAAATTGTCACTATATTTTGTTCACCAACTCTATTTGGGTTCCATGTCATTTGTCAATCTGGCTCCTGTACCTGGTTTTTACAAATGATATGAATACGGGTACATACAATGTTATAATCTAGTTACAGGATGGAGGAATTCAAAAGCCTGTAGAATGGCTTTCACAATTGTATTCTGACATGGAAAGAGATGTATTATGATTTCTTTCTCCCCTTCTCTTTTATGTGTATCTCTGTAGGTCTCAAAGACGTTGATCTGAGTGAACCGTAGCTATACTATAGACATAGTTGTACAAGTAAGTAGTACAGAAGTAGTGATATATCATGATGTGGAGGAATTGATTTTCATATATATAAAGAGCAAGGTAAAAAAATAAAGGTAATACTTGTCATATTCAAACAGCACTGTGAATCATAGGCTGCAATAAAAGAAAGAGAAATAGCAACGTAAACAAAATAGAGATACTTGTAATCTAGTTTAATAAAGAAAGATGGGTATATTCTGTGGGGTAGAGGCATCAGGGAGTTTAATGATATCTGTGTAATTTTTATGTGAATCACTGAAATGTGTATTTTTAGGGATGTATTTTTGTATCTTATTTGTATTCATTTTGCCACAAGCTAGGAAATATTGTCTGCAGATGTACCCCCTCCCCTTCTTCCCCCGATTATCCACTTACGGACGTTCTGCAGTAGTATCTGTGTGCACCTTAGTGAAGCAGGGCCAGCGGGTTATGTACTCACCATGCACAATGCCTGGAGATCCTGAAATTGTGCAAAGTATGTCCATAATCAGCTGGCCCTGTGTAGCTAAGGTGCGCATGAACATTACTGCGGAACGTCCTTAAAGCGGGACTGCACTACTTGTAGCTACTTGCGCCCTCTATACAGCCAACAATGTCTAAGCGGTACCCGTTGGTCCCCCATGGTCCCCTTTTTTTTATGTTAATTGAGAGCTGATTTGATGAGATAACCACCTGTCAGTGACCACGCAGGGAGGTCTAATCCCTCCTGGCCAAACTAGTGCAGATAGGCTTTAAATGTCATTATGACAAGTTACTGATGTAAGTGATCATTCATATGTGAGAACATGAGGGAAAAGTCATTTGTTGTCGTTGGTAAATCGCAATGTCTTCTCATATTTATGCAATTCAGTATTGATGTAGAGCTAAGCATTTCTCGATCATTTTCTAATGTGACATAGGAATGAATTTATCCATCATTATATGATCCATACAAAGCTCTGCCAATATGGACTCGGACAATTTTTTGATAAAGCCTCCCATGAAAAGGTTGTCATTGATAACTTTATTTATATTCAATTTGAACGAGAGTAAATTGTATTGTAGTTGGTAGAGCTGTACTCCATTAATGCCTTTTCATTTCTTGCAATGTTACTTGGATGGTCATGTATAAACAATTCAACATCAAGGATCTAAGATAATCATTTATCACTGTTCGGCATAATTGATGAGCATCAGCAGAAAGTGAATTATTGCAAAATGCATCGTTAATTCAATCAAAACACATTACACAATCCATCCTCCAAATAAATGAAGGATTCCCTGTTGACATTAACGATGCATTTTGCAACAATGCACTTTTGACATGGCCCCATGTTCAGTTGTACATTACATGATCACCTTATGATGATTAATGAGGCATCATTGTAAAGGGGAATAAACATGCTTATCAACAATACCAATTTCAAATATCGTCGGCCGGGTGGCAGAAGGGCGTTAACGCGCGAGCGACTCAAAAACAACTTTTCAAATTATTCGCATTTAAAGATTTGTTTCATATTTAAACTGCTTTCTGTCTCGAAAATTGGTCTTAAACATGAAAGACTAATAGAAATGCTGTAGTAGAACACGGCCACAAAATTCTTCTCGGAAATAAGTCAGTTTTATAAAAGTTTGAGGCGGTTTAGTGCTAATGCCCTTCTGCCAGCCAGGCTATGATATGATCTATAATGAGAGATATCAATGCTCAAACTTAAACAGCAGAATTTTTTTTTAAAGAATTTTTTTTTCTTCTTCAGAATACAGCCCTTGGATAATGTATTGTTTTCTTTTATTTTTATTCATATTGGATATATTTATTTATATGGAATTGAATGAGAGATAGAGGAAACTCCCCAATATTGATATTGTAATAACTGGCTAGTAATGTAATATGAAGTACTACACAATCATGATAATTCACTTGTTGTATGCTGTGTTTAATAGCCCAGAGGAGTGGTTGGCATTTCCACTCGTTACAAGATCAAAAAGGGTAATTTCTCACTGAATAGAAGATTGCATTATTAACTGTGTGTACATATGAATTCATTAATGTAGCAGAATTATCTGGTCCACCATATTTGGTAATGCCCCCTCCCCCCCCCCCCCCAATTATTTTTAATGGAAATGAATTCATGAGGGCGAATCACTACGGCAACCTCCAGTAATTTACATCAATGAATCAATACAGAGAACCCTTGGTATAAAGAGATCTGATATAATGAGGTATTTGTTATATCAAGGTGATTTTGCTGGTCCCAGCTCTTTAGGTTCTTTTTTTTTTCCCCTGATGTAACAAGGTAATTTCCTTGGTCAGATATTATCGTTGAGGTTCGTCATGTGAAAGTCAATAACCCAGCGGGGGGGGGGTTTCACAAAGATCCTAAGTTGAACTTATCATTAAGTTTGACTTAACTATTATGGAAAGCCATTAGCATCTTTGAAAATATTTTGTAAAAGTTATTTTAAAAGGCATAAAATGTTGATTCAAATCATTCATATTTTCTATTATTATGAAAGATTTCATGTTCTTGAGATGTGGAATTTATGAAAAGTCTAAAATACTTCCAATTTTTGCTTTTGAATATACTTTATTTTAAGGCTACAAATGGCTCTCCGTAACTTTTAAGTCCAACTTAGATTTAAGTTCGACTTAAAATCTTTGTGAAACACCCCCCAGTTCCGATGAAGGGCAACAATTGCCAACAGCTTTTACACATGGAATATAAAGCAGGGGTGCTTTGGGAATGATATATCATTTTCCTTCCACATGTAAATGTAATTATGGTCATTGATGAGGTCAGACTAGCTAGACCTTTAAGCCTTGATCTGGATTCAATGCAATTTTTAAAGAATTTGCAATTGCACTTAATTATGTAAAACCTTAATGATGGAGGTTCTGAATTGCTTTGTACTTAATAATTTGTTGTGATTGCAAGCTTCGATTCCAATGTAAAGGTCATATCAGCTTTGTAGTTACGTCAAACCAGATTGTCTTCAATTCAAAGCCAATTTAGCCTTTTACTCCAAGGTTTTTTGATGCACTGAATTTTGATTGTTAATATTCATATCATTACTCAGAACCACAATGAAGATGATTGTATTTATTAAATATCCATATTGAACGTAATTGCAATTTCTTTGAAAAATCGGATTGCAGTCAGATCATATATAGTGCAGCAGGGTGGAATTAAGACATCCTAGCGTATTGTTATCACAATGATTTTAACACTGGTCAGTAGCCAAAATGCCTCTTGAACAGAAATAGTTAAACTAGACTAATTTGGGGTCACTGAAAATTGTAAATGATATTTGCTGATTGGTTCCTGTTATCAAGATATATTGATTTTCATATTACATGGATTCCCAGGCGACGATAGAAACATTGGGTGTAGAAAAGAAAGAAAAAAATTGTACCAGTAGGTACACTTTAAGCATGTATGCTTGATAATAAACTCGGACAAAAATTGAAACTTGTATGAGAGCTTGCACTTTGTACAAATTTAATTCAATTCTTTTAAAGCAATTTTGATATTCTTTCAAATAGTTATCTTGCAAAAATACCCTGCACTTCCAATTTTTGACCAATGCCCCCCCCCCAACCCCCCAAAAATCTGTAAGGATAGTATTTGAAATATAAAACTTGCCCAAAATAAATATGGCTCGCTTCAATTTTACAATGTGCAAATTTCAATTTGATGACAATTTCAACTTTCGAAAATAACTTTTTTTTGTTGTTCTATACCTAGTATGGGGGACCCATAAACATAATACATCTTGAAATCGGAAACCCATCATCTAGAGACAGGAAATGTTGTTGACCGGTTGTATTAAAGTGTTGCTGTATATAAATGTAGTTCATATTAAAATCTTACAAAATGAATGACCTTGCATCATGTGTCTGCTTTGTTTTGTGAATTAATTTCTTCATCCTCTCCCTTCACTTCACTTGTACAATTGACCGAGCACAAGTTAATCTGTTGGGACCTCAAAATGTAGTTTGATGCAAATTTATACAATTTTGGACATGATGATGATGATGATGAACAACATTTGTATGGCGCCATATATCCGTTTCAAAAAACATTCAAAGGCGCGAGCTCCTCCAATAAAATTAGCATTTAAATGTCTGAAGGAAGATGTGAGTTTTGAGTGAATACATGCATTGAAGAAAGAAAGGGGAGTGTGAAATAAAAAAAGGAGAACACGGAGTAGTTGCTTGTGTGGTGCTAGAGCGCAATTTTATTAGCTATCTAACGTGATACACCAATCCAAATGGTTGAAGTGCGTGTCACATGAGCCAAAAATCTTTGTTACATGATATATTTTGTCTTCACATTGGTAAACCTCAAAAAAGCGTGTCTATCTCGGGGTATATTTCCAGATTTCAGAGAATGATCCCCAACAATTCATGAATTTACCCATAGATTAACGTTTTCAATTTTACCCCTTTAATAACACACTCGAAGACACCATACACAAAACTTGTGGCAAATGTTATCTATCGTGACATGCACTTACCCAACTGTTTAGTAAACTAAAGGCCATCCAAACTCCACTTGTGTCCTATTCTAGAATAATTATTTCATTGGAGTACATATCATGTACATCCAATGTTAATATCCTTGTATCCTATATAATAAATGTTTATACCTGAATGCAATTACATTACTTTCTAAGTTAATGTCGACCTACAATTAACAAGAGAAATGAGTATTAACTTGAATGCACAATGAACATTATTCCAACTTGTACCAGAACTCTCAAAACAAAGGCAAAAACTTTGGAATTTTGCAAGCTATATCAATCAATTGTAGTAAAGTTCCCTAGCTTTTAAAGCATTCGCATCTAATCAACAGATGAATTAACCAAATCGATGTACATGTAACAGCTTGCCTTTTCACAAATACATCTACATAGTAGATTGTACACACTTCCTACATGCTAACTTGGTATTGCCATATGCACTAATCTTGGTGATAAGCATTACATCGCAACAAATACTTCAAGTGGACTTGAATCACATCCACTGTCATATTTTCAGTGCAAACATTGAATACTAAGTAACTAACTTAATTTTGCAACTGAATTGTAGAAAATCAAATGACCAATTCCCACAACTGTAGCCCAAAATTCAGTACTCTTATTCAAGGCATACCGGTAGGCCTATAGATGAGCATTACAATTGAGCTTGACCATTGCCATTGCAGCAAGTTACATGATATAGGAATTGTCTTGATCATGCCTTGCCCAACATACCATAAATTGTTGCCTACAACCAAACCACATTAGGTAAATATGAAAAATGAAGGCCCTATTTCTATTTTCAATCTTTGAAAAGCCATTAGCTTTGAAACTACTTTTCAAAAGGACTTTGAGATGTGGATGAAAACTAGTCGAGACAAACAGAGAATCCTGTGACTTTGATACTTCTACCATTCCTACAAATCTACACATGAATCTTGCCTATCCGTACATTGCCACATCTATTTTGCGAGAACCTACATGTAATTATAATCCACTTTGCACAAGTCGCTGCCCATCGAAACCATTGACAAGGCACTATACTGCAAGGCTAGCCTCCTCACACACACAAATACAATATGTATATCAATAATTAGTGTATAAAATATATTGATTAGTGACGCTTTAAGCAATATTCATCAATTCTCTCTAAATATCTATGTATTGATTTAGTGAAAGACACTGATTAAGTACTACCATTGATAAAGTTATAATAAATAGAATTAATTCACATGGTATTCTCCTCGTTATCAGGTGCTCTATGCGTATAGCTAGTGCTGCTGAATACAATATAATACTATATCTGGGTACAACTAATGAATTCAAACATGATTTTGAATATATATGCCTACAGTTTGCCTTGAATTTGTAACGATGGATAATATCACTATGAACACGAGATGAACATTTTGAATTTTCATTGCAGCAAGTGCAATATGTATGCACCAAATTTGAATACAAATACATTCTATTGCTACTTTCAATACATCTATTATAACAGACAAGCGTCCACCAAGGCACAATGCATGTATGTCCAACTATTAGCTATACGTACATCTAATTTCTAAAGGTGTAGTGCTTGCCATTTGCAGAAGTCGAGACAAACGTCTCTCAAAACCAGCATATTTCTAAAATTAAAGCACGGACATCCCACTGAGAAGAATGTTATCAAATTAACACTTGTTCAATGGGACCCAGATTCCTAAAAATAAATTATTCTGTGTTTGCAAATAACTATCTTCTGCCTGCAGTCTATCAATTGTATTTGAACTGCTGTTCCAGTGGAATTTCTATTAGGTATAATGATGTAAATTCCAAAAGGAGAATAAAAATTGATATACCCGGTATGTAGTAATTTGGTGTGCTACAATGCAGTACCATTACTTAAATTGTACATCTAAAAAAACAACTACTTCTTGTTCAAAGGCACAGGAGTATTGTCATGATAACTCTAGCATATATTCAGATATGTAGCACTCTGCAAGTACCTTTGAAATAGTTTGCCCAATTTTAAGCACAGAGACAGAGCGACATGCAATAAAATATTGCACATCTGTTATTTTAAACCTTCATTTTACTTTTCTGTACACGTACACAGTGCCACACAACTTGTAGGCCTACTATTCCCATGATACTTGGCAAACAAGCAAAAAGCAATCTATAGTTTGTAAAAAATGCATCTACACATTTTGACATATATTTGCAGTGGCTTTAAACGGCATGTATCTTTTTCATCTTGAATTTTGTCCCATATTTTTTTAGTCTTTTTTTCCATAAATTATTTTGGGAACTGGATATGCATAAACATGAAATTATCTAATGAAGAATTTTCTTCGTAACTACAAATATTCAGAAACTTGTACACATAATATGTAAGCAAATAAAATTAAAGCTTAGGACATGGAAAACAAAATAACTTTTGAAAACAAGCATAATCTAATAACAATAGTACAAATGTACAAACTTTTTAGTAAACATTATTCTATTCTAAGGTACACTCCAATAACAATTGTTTTCATGATATGGAACTAAGGAGTGACGTTAACATGCAGCATGCTAGCTGATCGGAAAGAAACCATTTCTTACTGCTAAATAGACTGACTTTATCTATATTAAGTATGTTACAGTAAATGAAAAACAAATATCAATATTTCAAAGAATAAATGAGCAAACTTTAAACCATAATGATGTCAAACCCCATATGTACCAGTACATGTACATGAATTCCATATTTGTGCACCGGATTGTTCCTAACTAAGGTTGAAACTTTTAAACTGTTCTTCTCTTTTTGTACTGGTATGTACTTCAATTTTATGATTCTACACAAAAAACTAAATGGAATGATCTAAGTTCTATATTTCTTGACTTGGCCTCAAGTAGTCTTCAGTAGGACAGATCTATTGATTTGAAATTGGGCACAGACGGCAGGCACATTATGTACATGTGTATGTACATCAAATATAATGTATCTATTGACTTCAAAGCTAAAGTGACCGATTGTGACGAAAATAATTTTTGGACAGATTTTGTTGTTTATATTACATGTACACTCATAATTTTCAAGGCTGGTGTAAAATGGTGTTCGTTAAACAAATAAACACTCAACTTCGTCACAAAACTGCAATAAAACATATTGCAGTTTCCCAACATGAGATACAATGTATATGAAATTTATCATCCGTTAGATATAAACGTGTAGATGTAGATTTGTGAAAGACGAGCAAAGATTGTACTAGAAAATTACACTTGGTCTGTATAAGCACTTGCTGCACGACACTTTGTGAGTTTGTGAAAGACATTTAACATCGAGAGAATACAACTACACAGAGAATGCATACCGGTACACAGCGTTCTCGTCGGTGCAGTATAACACACCATGAGTGCTCATACACAGTATGAAGTATGCAGAATTAATTTATTTTTCCTAAGCCAATTTATTTTTGAGTTTTCAAATCACCTCATGTTACAAGTTGATGCACATATCTAATGATGGATAGATTAGCATAAAGAATGAAGTTCGCTTCAACTGCTACACGTGCATGCATTGTATTCTCGCCCCCATTTCTTTCTTTTTGAACTTCTGGAATATGCCAAACTCTACAAAAGATACAGAATTATAGAAAAGAAGGAATGTTAAGTCCTGAAACGCTTTCAAAATGCACGCATAAGAAGAAAAGAATGACTTTATCTTTGAATGTAAATTAATGTGCACAAAACACATATATTGATAAGTACAAATACAGCATGACCATGCAAGTACACTAGATGCCTTTGTGAATACACCTTGGAATGTAATTGTTATCTAAAATCTTTTCTTTGGGTTGACGTCAAGGTGCAGTAGATAAAATCAATTGTGCAATGTTATTTATAATTGTTTTATTTATATCATCATAACTACCCCCTTGCATACTATTCATTAATACCTATATTACGATGCTCTCTCTCTGCAGTTACACATTAAACCATATATCTGTAAATACAAATCACTTTTCATGATATTAATATTGATTTCCTGATTTAATCAGAGTTCTGTAATTTCAACTTTTGCTTTCCGAACACACTGGATTTACCTACTTTATAAAGAATACTCCCTGAATGGAAACAAAACCATTGAAAACCTGTGCTGGAAGAGCCTGGTGTCTCTTCAACTACTACATGTGTGTATACAACTTGAAGGCACAGACCAGGGACCCGTTTCACAAAGCCTTTTTTCAATGAAAAATGACAAATATCGGTGAGAAATCTGTTGATAACCAATCAGAAGCAAGGATTTCAGCAGCTTATAACAACAACTGTCATTTGTCACTGATGACAAGTTTTGTGAAACCCCCCCCCCCCCCCCCCCCCCCCCCCCCTGGTGACTAACCCAACTCCACTGCAAGGTTCATCTCGTTTCACCACTGCTCCCAAACTAGTGAGACAAGATCCACTAAATTCACAGCTGATTACATTGTTAATTCATGAAATATAACTTTCCTACAAGACAAGTTTCTTGGTGTCAAACTCAAAATAAGGTCTACTGCAGACGACTTCATTTTGATTCACAGCAAATATGCCCTAAATGTGATAACATATTAATTTCAATGCATTACAAGGCTCTATGAAGCAGAGTGCACATTTAGGTTCCACATACTCAAAGGCATTTATTCATCTATTCTCCCTAGGAGTTGATCTACCATCAACGAGCTTTCAAGCTCTGCGTGGCCCACGTTGGTCGAGCCTGCTTGTTGCGCACTGCAGCCATGTGGTACTGCTGACCTCCGCTACGCTTCCAGGGCTCCTCAAACTCCCGCTCGACGATCTCGGCGTTGGGACGTCGCGTCAACCCAGTCTCCTCCAAACTCATCTCGCACATGTTCTCATCATCTTTACCTACAAGAGAGGAGAGGAAATAATTCAGTCAGACCTACTTTAGAGACTACTAGACCATCGGCCAAGGCCTGTTTTCTTGCTTAGTTTTTTACTTCCGTGGTTTCTGATTGGGAAGTACCTACAAATGTGCCAGATATCTTGGAACTGTGTATCTGAAACATAAATGACATGTTCCCACGTTTGAAACTTGAGCATATGGCAGAAAACAAAGAATAAGTTAAGAATTGGTTGCTAGGGACTTTTTCTCCCTAGCAACCATAATAGGGAAGATATTCATTGACATATTTTGCAGAAAATATGCTTATTGTGCATAAAAATGGTGTATAGAAAGACCATCTGGTAGGGTCTCATAAACAGTCAAAATACAAGGTCGGCCACAGCCAAGGTATCATAATTAACATGCGCTTCAATGTGATGTTGGTGACCTTGCACTCGCTACGGTTGTGTGAAACAATGACATGTTTGCTAGGACCAATTTTGTTTAGGTTTCCTTTGAAAAGAATATTCAATTAAAAAATCTTTTACAGGTACCTTTACATACTCTAAAAATCACCTCTCTATAAAATCAAAATCACTTCTCTATTATAAAATCAGCTTTAATTGTCTCCAGTGAGTCATCTTTACAATATCACTGTAATAGGGCATGTGCAAGATTAAGGTCATTTGGTTTCCCATACATTACAAAGTACATGTTTTATCATGGTACATATTGACACCAAAAGTATCATTTTGTCTGATTCACAAGGCCATCATCAGACATGCTTCAGTACAGGATAGTGTATGAATTGACCATGGACCATCATCACCAGAGCATGTGTCGCGCACCATGTGACACTGTCAGCGTCTGTAACATAGCTTCTGGCTGAAATGTTCCCCAGGGAGTAGAGAATGTGCATACACTGTGTACAGGGGAAGTCTGAATCTGATGTCATTGTTGATGTATTTAAAGGTAAAGACCAGTTTTGGAACCGGCCCCCTCCCCCTCTCAAAAAATGAAATGGAAGCTAGCTTTTATTACCAATCATTTGAAAGAATATGTTTTTACCTAATGCGTTAGGATACAAATTTTGCCGGGGATCCGCCTACTAATTGATATATTTGGTGAATTATTATATCTATAAGGACTGGATAGATATAGGGTAGTCCCATATACATCTTTCTGTGTACCTTTACCTTGTAACTTTACCAAAACTGGGCCAAATTTCTTATCATTTTGATGATTCCAGAACCTTGCAGTACACAATGCAATCGCATGACCAGAACTGGTCTATACCTTTAAAGGTAAAGACCAGTATTGGAAACGCCCCAATTTCAAAAAATGAAATCATGAAATCATGAAATCATGAAATCATGTGAAAGAATGTTTTGAATATTACATGATGATAACAATTTTGACGGGAAACCGCCTACTAATTGATATATTTGGTAAATGAGTGTATCTCTTGCCTGTTGAGAGATATGAAATGCACGTGTCGCGCACGTGTGTGTAGTCCCATATACATCTTTCTGTGTACAGTGCTTCTAACTTTATGAAGACTTGGCGAAATTTCTTATCATTTTGATGATTCCAGAACCTTGCAGTACATCTATGCTAGATGATCAACCTTTTCTGATCGATTCCAAAACGTTTCTTTCACAATGCAATCGCATGACCAGAACTGGTCTATACCTTTAATGATACAAATTATCATAACCCTACCTGCAACCAGAAGAACAGGGACCTTGGTGGGGTGAACCTCCATCTGCCGGGCGATCCACTGACCGTCAAAGTGGGCGTACCACCACCCCCTCTCAGGCATCTGACCCTGGGCGCTGGACTCCGTCACGGAGAAGGGTACCCTGAAGAAGCGCTGGATGTTCTGATTGGCTGGGGCGGCCTTGGTGGCTTTAGGAGGGGGTGCCAGCTGGTTGTATTGTTGGGCTGTGCAGACGGGGCGAGAGAAAAGCGTTAATAATGAAATATAACTTGTATGCATATATATGCAATCATATAGATTCCATGATTTGATTTGATTTGATTTCTACGCTTCCATAAAAAGATCTAACACAGTAATATACACAATATAAATAGTGATTATTCAATTCTCGCTACCCTAAATAGGTACGAAAATCTCGAAATTCGCGAGACGAGGTAATTTTCACTCTCTCGGGTCGTCACTACAACTTCCGGTATAGAGTCCCATCCCGCTGGCGCTAGCGCCTGTGTTCGCTGTGCAGAGTTTTCACGCACGCTAAAATCGATGCCAATCAGTGTAATTGGTACAGATTATAATATGCAATGGAAAGCTTCGGGCAGAATTAGTGACTTTAGCACAAAAGGCCGTTAAACTCTACCGTGAAAGAGAGGGTTGTGATCACGAACGCCTGCACAGGAAGCTGTAATGTCGAAAAGCTATCCCATAATGCAATGCGGATTTCAGGATTTTTCCCGGATCTCGGCAGAATCGCTATTTGGGGTAGCGAGAATTCATCTTGTGTGCATATATGCAATCATATATTTTCCTCAATTGGAATTGATTTGATTTATTTGCACACTTCCATAAAAATAAATAACAAAGCAATATACACGATATACATAGTAATTAATCAATACATTAAAGACATAATAATAAACTTAAGAAAAAAAATCAACAAGAAGAGACTAAAAATGTCTGCGTCAATCAAAATCTTTCCATGTGGTGGAAGAAATTCCACATCTTACAAATGTTCATGAGAATCAACAATTTATAATATTCAGGTAAACTTAAGTAAAACTTATGTTCATCAATACAGTGTAGAAACATATTGTTTTGGAGACAACTACATTCTAAGTTTCAGATGCATTAACAAGGATGTATGTGTATGAAAAAAGAAACGATATTCGTGGGTGAGTATATCCACTGAAATAGGGTACTGACCACTTTCAAAGATGGATTGTGGAGCCCTCTCTGGTCCGCCCTTGTCGCCGGCAGCAACCTTCTTGTTCTTCATCTTCCAGGCGTGGTAGACCTTGAGACGACGATGGAACTCCTCCTTGCACGCAGACAGGAGCGCAATGTCTAGTATTCACAAAGAAACATAGGTAATGATGTACATGAATATTCATACAGCAGACGTTTATAAATCATTTGTAACTACCTTGCACACAAGGTAGTTACAAATGGTGATGATCTTGTAGGCGTTTGCTAATGTACAGCATATTCTGTGTACGAAACACACTTAAAATACTTTGATATTCCCTAAGCTAAAAAAAACACACACCAAAAAACCACAATGCCCCCCCCCCCCCCCAATACACCCTATTCTGTTTCCTCAGACTGTTTCAAGAGGCCTTGTCGGGCAGGAAGATCTTCTTGACATTTTCCATGCTAAAGAATGTAGCTGTTCTACAATTAGTGGCTTGATAAAAGCTTTTCTTACCTTCTGAAACAGAAACGGATTCTTACATTGAAGGCAATGTTTAACAATGTTAAATCTGAGATGCATGGCCCTACGTGTTATCAGCGTCTGTGATATGTTATATTGAAACCCTTAAAAAAAAATTGTGCTTCAAAATGATCAAAAAGTGCCTCAAAAAAGTAAAAATCTTTGACTGACCGGTTTTACCATACTCATTTTCCTACAATAGACTGTAGTGTTATAAACAATTTGTTAGGAAAACAAAAAATGGAATTTTGATGTCCAATCATAAATATCTTGATAATCAGACAGGCAATCGGCTTGTAAAAGTAAAGGTTTATAATTATGATTGCAGCATTAGCTAAATCCAGGGTTCTGAGGCAAAGATACCCAATCCCTTTAAAGATAAAGTTGAGTTCTGGTCATGCGATTGCATTGTGAAAGAAACGTTGTGGAATCGATCAGAAAAGGTTGATCATCTAGCATATTAGTATATTGGTGTGTACTGCAAGGTTCTGGAATCATCAAAATGATAAGAAATTTGGCCCAGTCTTGGTAAAGTTACAAGCACTGTACATAGAAAGATGTATATTGGACTACGCGACACGTGCGCAATATATATCAGGTCCAAATAGATATAGTATTTTACCGAATATATCAATTAGTAGGTGGTTTCTCGGCAAAATTTGTATCATTACATATTAGTCAAAACATATTCTTTCACATGATTGGTAATAAGAGCTTCCATTTCGTGTTTTTGAGAGGGGGGCGTTTCTAAAACTGGTCTTTACCTTTAAGAAGATGGTTCTAAAGGTCAGTTTGAATTTTAAAAGTAATGAAAAAAGGGGGAAAAAACCTAAACCCAGGTTGACTCTTTAAAATTCCATGTAGTAGACCTTACCGATTGAGGTGTTGATAGTGTCTCTGAGATCAGCATACTTCCATGTTGTCAGGTCAAGGGACTTCGTTGGAGCGGCGGCTTGGACAACAGTAGCCTCAGCACTGGAAGGGTTAAATATACGTTAGGAGATGAGATGATGGGAAGGGAGTTAGGGTGAACATAAACCCATGGAATGAATGTTAGTACCCTTGGATAATAATAATAATAATACAAAATACCGTCTCTAAGGACTTTACAGATAAATATACACTGGTCATTGGATTTATTCATGCACAATGTCCACCATCTCCGCTCCCTGGGAAGTATTCCGCCCATATGGAAATTATTAACACCATGCCATTGTCATCCTACCAGGTACCCATCTCTCTCCTGGGTATAAACTTATAAAGTGGCATATGTAGATTAATGCCTTACCAAAGGACATTATTGCCGTGTCGGGGATCAAATCTTTCAGATCTTTGCATTTCAAGTCGAGTGCTTAAGCCACTCAACTATGAAACCTCTACTGGTATTTTTATGCTTCCTAATGCTCAAAAAGTTCACTATTTTTCGACACTGAATTGCCATTTCTGATATTTCAGCTAATAAAAGTGTTCATCTTTTATACCGTATGAATACAACTTCTAGAAATAAATGTAACGTGAAATAGAGATTATCACAACAATAGTGATAACTCAAATCATCTGCGTTTTTGATGAACTGACGAATCTGTCATTTATATATTACTGTATGGATTCGTACATATTGGGGAGACAACTAGTTGTTCACAATTTTGCATTATTGCAAGGATCGAGGTTGATTTGGTTATTCATTATTGTTGCCATTTTTTCTCCATCAATCTTGAATACATTTACAAATAATGTATTGAACAGCCATCATGATTGTTCCCTTTTCTAGATGACATTAAATTGGGGCTATAATTAAATCAATTATATCACATTATGCAGATAAATAAGAATAATATGAATAATGAAAGTTACACGTTGAAGTGGTTAAACTGACAAAAAAACATTATTTGCAGTATTGGAACATGCATTTTTCGATTCAGAGTCTCTATAGAATGTCCTGCATGCATTAGCATAAGAAATTAGAAAAATCCCCCATAATGATAACTTGCTGAGTGGTAGTACAGGAAATATAAATCATAGTTGCCAATTTGAAAGACAAATGATGAGTAAAAAAAGAAAAAGAAAAAGAAGCAATACAATCTAGACTAGCAACTGTTTGATAATGCATGAGAGACACAACAATTGACGTACAACATATAACAGGCCAACGTCTATAACCCTATAACCTATAACCTATATAACAACTGAAAGTAGACATGGCTGCAAATCATGGTATGAGGGAATGAAAATAAAGTGCTGATTACTGTTGTTTGTGTTTAGGTATATGCGATATAGAGGAATATGCCTTTTTGAAAGTGTTTACCCCTGATGCACTATATGGCTCTTCTGAACCATGAATACATTTTTATTCTATATTACCACAAGCAGACTACAAAGTACAAAACTTTTTCTTACTGGTTTGTGGTCAATTTATACGCACCAGCAGCATTATTAAACAATTTTGTTAAAAAGCACAAACTTGTTCTAAATCGAAATGTGCGTACAAAATTTGAATGCACATTAACGATATGGAGAATAAGTTGAAAGAATGCATACAAAATGCCCTGTGTTGGAGATAGAGGTTCAGGTACTGTAGCTGATACAGGTCGCGGTGAAGAAGGAGAATTAGGTTGAGTAATATGTTGAGATACTGGTCGAGATTTAGGTGGAGATTTATTTTGAGGAACACGGGGAGGGGCAGTTTCTACAACCTTTGCTTGAGCTCTTTAGTGGTATCATTGAGAAGAAATATAATTGGATGAATTGAATATCAAGAAAATGGATATAGACATCATATAAAAATATATTTTGAAAAATTAAATGTACAGAAATTAGTAGGTTATAGGAATATATATATATACATGTATGAATATAATACAAATATAATATAGAGCATGAAGGGGCAGGCAATGAAGGGTAGAAAAATGGAAATCAAAGCAAAGAGAAAAACATGGAAAAAGCAAAATCAATTTAAAGCATGAATGGATACCAGCTAGGAAAAAGCTTCCACACGCACAATATATTTGCAATGAAGAGCAATTAATGCATGCAGCCATCACAAACAAGTTTCTTAAAGGGCAGTCAATAACAATAACTATGACTAGGGTATAAATCGATTCTAGATTGATCTCCTTAATTTTTTTTGGGAAAAATTACTGAATGTGCTAAAAATCCAAGAAAACATTTGTTAAACTTTCACTAGCACCTGGGGTGGAACCTTCAGCAGCTATAATTTTGAGTCGATACTGATAGGATATCCAATTTTTTTTGTTTCCACATAAACTTCAGGAGACCAACTTCACAGATTTATGTATAAGTTTAGTCACTGGTCAAATTGGACTGCCCTTTTTTAAACCTTTTACATTTAAAGAAATTGTAGTTTTCAGTACAAACTGCACACAAGTATGGTTGAGCAAGCAATAGTTAAAAGCACAGTTGTGATTTAGCAATACACATCACATGCATGCAAAGTGGCTTAACTTGTGTTGGTTCTTAAAACAACTGTTGTGTAATTCTTTCGTGGATATAGTTCTGACAATTAATCTTTAGATCTATTTCAAAGAATGAGAAAGATCTAAAAAAATATTGTCAGAACTATAACCCAAAAGAATCACACAACAGTTCTTGAAGATCTAAAAAGTTCTTTTCAGAACTACAACCACGAAAAAATTATACCACAGCTCTTTTGAGAACTAACATATCTCTCCGAGAAACAATATCCCAGCCCTTGTAAGGACATAATACAGATTTCCTCACTCATCTGCCTCACCATGCAAACCTTTATTAAAAGAACATTTTCATTTGCTTGAAATGAAGAAGAAATGGAGCAAGCCCCGCCTTATACAAAGCACACAGCAAACACCAAGCATGGAGATATACACTCAACTTAATGTCAGCAATGTTACAGCAGAATTTAAGAGTATGAATACATTTTGTTAAAGTAAATCAATTTTCAGATGCTATAATTTCATCTGTGTCTTCTAAAGAGAAATAATGCATCAAAATAATAGTGAAGCAAAACTGCTACTTACAGAAGTTTTAATTAAAAGTTACTGTTTGTATGAAAAAGGCTCATCAGAATATATCTAAACGTACATGCACTTCTACAAACAGGTCCTTGCACAGAAGAATTCATGCCCATTTTTCATCATACAATTTAGGGTAAATCAAATATTTCAAAAAAAGGAAATGTGGTTTAAAATTGAATGTTTGTCTTACCGAGCTACAAGAGATTCCTCCGCGATAACCTGGGAATTGGCTTCCTCCGAGAGACGCTGGGCCAATTCATAGTCACGGCGCTCCTGCTCCTCCCTAGCAAATTGGCAACATTATAAGACACCAAGAAATTAAGGAAACATTCTGCTGTTATACAACTGATATGATATGATGATAGAACTTACAATACGTCTGTTTGACTCAATACTCCAGCTCCACAGCCCTGCGGGGAAGCTGAACTATCACAAACTTTCTACCAAAATCTATTCCAACATGGTCCACATCAAGTCCATCTACTATTCACATGGTCTAATAATCATTTCTCTTATCATTGATCTAATGACCAAGGCTAATTTCCATTTGGTCTAATATTTAATTAGTCTACTTCCCATATGGTCTACCGTATTGTTCATTTAATTTAATAACCTGTTAGTTTAATTCCCAGTTTGTCTAATGAACATTTAGACTAATAGTCATTGGTCTAATCTCTAATTAGTCTACTGCCCATTCGATCTATATTGCTCATTTCGTCTACTATCAATATGGTCTAATAATTAATTGATCTTAAATAATATCAATCATTTAATGATTGTCAGACTTTATGGATAGTAGACACGTACAGTAGAGGTGCTAGGGCATAGTGGATAAGTCGTCGGACTGTGAATCACAGGGTCCGTGGTTCGAGTCCCGCCGCGGCACTAATGTCTTTTGGCAAGATATTAATCTACACTTGCCACTCTCCACCCAGGTGTTAAAATAGGTACCGGTAGGAAGGAATTCCTTAAATGCTGTGAGCATCGAAATCGGCAGCCTAGCATAGCCGGGTAATGTTGGAGCGCCTTGAGGACCTTGCATGGTCGATACGTGCGCTATATAAGAACCCAATATTATTATTATTAGACAAAATGGTAAGTAGACAAACTGATTGTAGACCAATTGGATAAACCCTCACCTTCTACGTTGTTCTTCTTCTGCTTGTCTCTGCATCTCTTCCAGCTTCTGTCTTTCTGCTGCTATCTGCTTTCTCTCCGCGTCTAATTTCTTCTTCTCTTCTTCAAGTTGAATACGGAGGTCCTCTTCTTCTCGTATGCGTTTAGCTTCCATCTCTGCTTTCCTGCAAAAGGCGAGGGGGACAGGGAGGAAAAATTATATTACTATTATTGGCACCCTTGAAAAGCAAGCATTAAGTTTGATAGGAAGCTCAGTTTCTTCTCATATGCGTTTAGCTTCCATCTCTGCTTTCCTGCAAAAGTGTGGGGGGGGGGGGAAGGAAAAATATTACATTACTATTATTGGCACCATTGAAAAGCAAGCATTAAGTTTGATAGGAAGCTCAGTTTCTTCTCTTAGGCGTTTAGCTTCCATCTCTGCTTTCCTGCTAAAGGGGAGGTGGGGGGGGGGGGGGGGGAGGAGAAATATTACATTACTGTTATTGGCAGCCTTGAAAAGCAAGCATCATTATCATCCTGTCTAATGCCTTCCACCGCCCAAGCTATCTCTTAACCCACTACCTCCTGGAACTGGCTGTTTCCTGTACTACATTTAAAAACATAATTATAGAACGACAGAATTCGGTAGTCAATGGGTTAAACTGACATTAACATTCCCCTTTTTTCAGATTTCCACAAATACACACTATATCTCCCTTGGCTTTCCTCCTATTGTTGGACAAGGAGTCATTTCTATGTCTTCCCTTTGTCCTTGGTTCATTTGTATGTTAAATTATCATCATGGTACTAACAGTAAATGTACCAACAATCCGTCTAAGGAATACCTCTTTTATTTAATTAACCAAAATTAAATGAAATGAAAAGAAAATAACTTACAGGTTCCAGATTCCTATGTTTCCATTCATCAAAATGCTGTTTACGCAAGCTAGTACAACCCTTTCCTGCACCAAGTTGTCTTGTACATGTTATTTATTAATTTGTCAAAACAATTTCTTGTCTCTATTTATATCCTTTCACTTTACTTACAGTTTCCTTTCCTCCTCCTCCTGCAACTTCTTTCTGTCTCTCTCCTCTTGCTCTGCCTTCCTCTTCCTCTCCTCCTCTTCTCGCCTCTTCCTCTCCCTCTCCATCTCCTCCTGTATCTTCCTCAGTCTGTCTGCCTCTGCATCCTCTGCCTTCTTCTTGTTGATCAGGTCCAGAAGCTGCTTCCTCATCTGGTTCGAGAGATTGAGGTACGCATCCTCCATCTGTCTTCGGGTCATGATCGTTGTCTGCAAAGTGACACAAGTTAGGGGATTGGAGTTTTTTAAAGGTAATACAAAGTTTTGGGAAATTTTGAAAATGTGTGGATAATGATTCTTTACAATTTTGATATGATTGGATACCCCCCCTGGATGTTTAATAAGCACTAGAAAATTAAACCTTTCTGCTTTCGAGAAAAATTGAATATAAAAATTTACCAGTGCTCCCATTAAATTTTGATAAATTTCAGATAGCACTTACGGCCGTTTAATGGTAGCTGCGACCATGAAAATCTCAGAAAATGTAGTTGTAATATATAATTTCCAAACGGAAATACCTAATCGGTTGATTCTAGTCAAGTAACCTTGTTTTATAGCTTAATTAATATATTGACCTTGAGAGGGAGCTATACAACATAAAGAGTTTATTATTAGCAATTTCATATGTTTAGACTCGATTTCAACCGCGACAACAATCGCTGAATACTAAAGGATCGCATATGCTTCCAATATGTTCATTTGAACCAAATTCATGACCCCATACCAAAACTTTGTATTACCTCTAACCTGTACTTCACACGATATGACACTCATCCAAACTCTCTCATTCTTTCCATTTTTCTTGAGCGCCTTGGAATAAAATTGTCTAGATAGAGGATGCTATATAAATGCCTATTATTATTATAATTTATTGGAGTTGGATTGTTCAAATTAACAATGTTCAAAGCTCGACTGCCAATAGACAAGTTAACTATCATTTTCAAATTGTATGTATACTTTTAAAACAAACTTTAGTTCTTGACAACCTCAAAGCTTGCCCGAGACTTGCATGACATAGCAACAAGTAATGTATGCAGACTGGATTCCAAGTATTGTAGTTCATTCACTAATAAAAGGTTAATGGAATGTCTTGTCACTAGGTCCCCAGGAAAGAAACATCCATCAATATGAATATATTAGTAAACCATTCTATATTGGCACAAATAGTAAGCAATCATTAACAATAGGATAGGCCCCATTAATTCTGTGAACTTTGCGAAATAATAGAATATAGTAAATTATGTTTATTACAATTTTGGTAAGACTGAAAGCGAATAAGTTTGAAGATTCAAGAGTGGGCTTTTACTTTCAAAAGGTCAATGGTCATCATGAAAACGTAAAAACAGACTCCACAATACACCAGATTATTTCCTATGTTTTATTATTGAAAGCACATGAAAAGTACAAACTAGAAAACAACAAAACAAACCTGTCAATTACAAATATGATTAGCAAATACTCTACAGATTAATCTAAAAGAATACAGCTTGAATACAGAAATTAATCTTCTTTCAGTGAGTAAACAAATGGCTGGAGTACACATAATCAGGTACTATTAACCTCTCTTTGTTTCTATAGAAAGTATGTCATACCTTAATCTTGATAATAAGATCTTGTAGAGCCTTGCTGGTGGCAGCAACTTGTTGTTGGGCTACCTTGTCCTTGACTGTCTTGGCTGTTTGAAGATAAGGTCATAGGTCATAGGTCATATCCACAATCAAGTAACAATACAAAGGATAGAGTACAATCAGATGTAACATGTTTTTTTTATGTAGGACCAATATGCATCATTACCAAAGTGGCGGAGTCAGAGTAATTATTAAACATACACATATTGTTTGTAATATACCATTCATGTCTAATGTTGATGATTCTAATATGAATAACTATGGCCCAACTTCCAAGTGGATGATGATGACAAATAATCAAATATCAAGATAGAAAGTGGTAGTACTTAAGGTGTATGATTAACATTGACATTTTGTGTTATATACCTCATACATAGATTGTCATTTACTGATTGGTCAAAACTATATCACATGGCAAGGAGCATTTCGATCTATCATTGCATCAGACAGTTTGATAGCTACTATGAAAACCCTGTGATAGAACTCCTAACCCTCCGCGACTTTTGCACACACACAGCGCACACGATTTCAAATGCGCGCTCAAGTTATGCAATTTACGCTGGGCCGCAGTAACTGCATTACTTTACTGCAGTGTAAACATGTACAGTATAGTCAGATTGGATTTCCGTATGTTGGATTTCTTTTAGCGTTGGATATTTGAAACTGTTTTGAGCTTCAAAATACTGTAAATATATTACTGTGATGAGCATATATACTCTTTATATTACATTTTTTTCTACACCTATTCATGAATCAATGAAAAGGATGAGGTATATTAAACAAATATGGACTGCTCTGTAATCGGATGGTGGAGGAAATTATCACTCCCTCGGTTGTGTTCATACCGGCCCTTCTATCACCCCTCGGCTTCGCCTCGGGGGTGATAGAAGGGCCGGTATGAACACCACCTTGGGACTGATAATGCCCACCATCATCCTCATGAGCAGTCAACATTTGTATACTACAATCTTGGTCATATTGTCTCCTTCTTCTTCGCTACTTGTTGACAGACTTGCTAGTCCATGTAGAGACACAGGGTCATATTGAACTAACCTGGACGTAAGGAATGTTTCTCACTGACCAACTCATGCCATCTTGTACAGTTCTTTGCAGAGTGTATGGACCTGCATGAGGCTCTTGTATCAGGGTTTGTGCATACTATTACGCCAGGGGGGGGGGGGGGGGGTTTCCCAAAGACTAAGATTGACTTTAAGTTGGACTTAACTATGGCAGGCCATTCATGCCACTAGTTCCTCTAACCATTCCTGGCATTAGTTTCTCAAGGCAGGTATAAGTCGTGGTCACAAATCTAGAGAATTTACATTTTTTATAGTTCATTATTGAAGGAAAAAATATTATCTAAAGATTATAATTGACCAATAGTGAGAGCAAACAGTGGCATGAATGGCCTGCCAAGTCCAACTTAAAGTCGATCTTAGGCTTTGTGAAACACTCCCCTGGTGCCAGAAACCAAAAATGCATTGCCATACCTTATTTTCCACAGCATAACTACAATTGTACACCTCTCGAAAGGTAACTTACCAACTTGTGCCAGCTTGTCGAGCTCCTTGCTAAGTGTATGGACCTGCTTGAGACTCTTATACCTGGGTCTGTGCTTGCGCATCGCTAGGAACATCCTCACAGTACTCTGCATCTTCACCAGGGCAGCGCAACGGTACAAGATCTTGTTCTTCACTGGATTGAAGAAAAAAAAAGGAGTTCTACTTAAAAAACGATCCCATATGCACCTCTCTTCAAATTTTGTTAATTTTTCTTCACAATCTGTGCTTCCTGGTCACATGTAAAAACATCTCTTAGGTACTTTTTTGAGAGAGAGCATCAAGTACATTAGAGAGGTATCTTGCGAAGTCTAAAAAATGTCTGTAATGTCCCCCCCCAAAAAAAAAAAAAATGCAAAGAAATACAGGTATGCAATTTTCTGGTTCTTCCAAAGAGCAAATAGGACTTAACCTAACTAATTCTTTTTGACATGGGAAACAAATGTAATGGTCAACTCTCTGTTACTGTTTCAACCTGTTAATGTGCAAAATACCTGCAATTGAAATACAGTCAAACCTGCTTTAGTGACCACCTGTCTACAAAGACCACATTTTTTGTTTCCCCTGAAAATGGTTTCTCTTTGAAACATGTACTAAAGGAACCTCTCTACAAAGACCACCTGTCTACAAAGACCACTTTTTGTGTTTCCCTTGGGTGGTTGCTATAGACAGGTTTGACTGTGCCCGAATCGTGTTTAATTCCCCACAAGAGATCATCTTTAACTTACACTTGATGACCATCAAGGTACCCCACTGTCCTCTCTTCCAGCGGGTGCAGATGAGCCAGCGACGAACCTTCTTGATCAGGATCCTCAGGTGCTCTGGATCTGACTTCATCATCTGATCAAACTCAGCAAACTTTCCTGGTCTGAAGAACACCTTGGTCAGACCGAACTGGTAGTCGTTCTCGTCCAGTCCGAGTGCATGGAAGAGGGCCTGCAAGGACATGTCAATGAAATACATGTTTCAAACTGCCACAGAAGTTACTGATGACCTTTCAAGGCATTTTAGAAATAATTGTGTTTCATTTTATCTATATTAAAAAAGGATTAATTGTCCACGGGTTAATTTTGCGGGGGGTAAATGTCCTTGGGGGGTAATTGTCTCACTGGTAATTGGTCGAGGTGTAATTGCCCAGGGGGTAATTGTCCCAGAACCACTGCAAACGGCAATGAAAAGGTGTAGTTCATTATCTGTCATGAAATTATTTAATGTCTCATTCAACAAGTACACAAAACATTTAAAACTCAGATTTGACTTTTGAAAGATAAGATCTTAGGTTGAAGAAAGGACATCGGACAGTAAAATATATTGTCACAATTGCCGCTGGAGTGTGTGTGGGCCCTGCGTAACACACTCCAGCAGCAATTGTGAAAATATTCTTTACCGTCTGATGTCCTTCCTTCAACCTAAGATCTTATCTTTCAAAAGAGAACAGGACCCAGGACCACATCTAAACATGACCAGTTTCCTACCTTACAGAAGAGTCTTGGATCTAGACGGACCAGCTCTGGTGGCATGTACTGCTTGTACATGTTGTACAGATCTGAGAACTGTGTTCGGGATGGAAAACCTCCCTGCATCAGATCCAGTACAGTCACCATTCCTATTATCACATAGGGAAGAGAGTGAACATATCTTGAAAATTTATCAAATGTTACTTCACAAAGTATCTTTCCTTAATAAAGATAATATATTTGTTTAATGTATAAAAGATCATTTTTGGAAATAAAGTTTTGAATTGGATTGAATTGGAATGAAAAAGTAGTTTACCTGAGCACTGTAGCTGGCTGAGGATCTGTCCCCCTTCAAACAGACTGTCCACCATCTTCCCGTTGGGTTTGATGCAACGTACGAAGGAGGATCCAGTGCTTCGAAGCTTCTCCATTAACTGGTTGAGTTGTACCTGGACAGAAAGAATGGTATACAGGTATCTTAGAATTTGTCTTGAGTATTTCAGAGTCAAAATAGAGGTGACATTGTGGCGTGTGCCTGTAATCCAGCCAACAATAGAAGTTAAAAATTGATTCAGCCAAGGACGCAGGTTCAAAGCTGAGTCACTTCTTTTGGATGGTGACGTTAAAGGTCGGTCCCCAAACATAAATGATTGATACACGTCTGTAAAAACCCAACACACACAAAAACAAACACAAATCAAAGAAATATATACAAACAAAAAACTATAGAATAAACAAGAGACTGTCCATAACAGTACTGTTATCATTACCTTGAACTTATTTCCCACACTGTCAAAGGCCAGTTTCTGGACGTTCTGTCCTCCACGTCCCTTGGAGGGTTCCTTTTCATTCTTAGGGAAGAGACTGGTGAGGAAAGGATCCTTGCAGTCTCGTATAACAACCTCCAGAGAGGCATGCAGAGCATCGTTGTTCTTCTCTATGAATTCACTCTAGATTGGGAAACAAGTATATACATAGGAAAGAATATATATTGCAGTTGTATAAGACTCAGGTGGAGAAAGAGAGAGAGAGAGAGAGAGAGAGAGAGAGAGAGAAAGAGAGAATGAGGGAGAGAGAGAGGGAGAGAGGGGGGGAGAGGGATAGAAAGAAATTAGAGACAGAGACATAGACATAGACAGAGAGAGAGACAAGAGCATACAAAAAGAAAGAAAATGAGATAGAGAGAGAAAGAGAAAGTGAGAATGAGAGAGAGGGAGAGGGTGAGAGAGGGAGGGAAGAAGGCATGGAAAGAGAGGAATAGCCGAACATACTCTCTTCAAATTTGGCTCTCACACAATTTTGTAGCTTTGCAAAATTGAAGAAAATCGGTTCAAAAAGTGACTATATGATATGAAATCCCATTGCTATGATTATAGTGATCATTGATTACCACATCTGAAAATGAGAGAGAAAATGGAACTCATTTACTATCTTGACAAGGAGAAAATATATAACGTGTTCTAAGCAACATACTGGCCAAAGTAACGGCAGATATCAACCTTTGAAAGAAATATTTAGTCTAGCGTCTACATGTGTTTGTCATCATGAGACATTACTACTATGTGTGCGTATTGCTATTTCTCACTTGCAATTATCAGTATGCAAGCAAGGTGCCCGCTTGCTGGCAGGCATGTTAAGGACTCTCTACAGCATCGTTGTCTGTCCTCTAAAGCTTGAAATTTTAATTTAAAGGGAAGTGCGTTGATAGAGAAAACAGTACTTACAGTTTGATAGCACACAGCTCCAGCAAAGTGCTTTATAAGGATCCCTTCATCATCTCGGAGGTTACGATGAGCCGTCAACTTGGATTTACGAGGGATCTGAGAGATTCATAATTATAACACATCAAATCGTATCAGCAAAGACAAACAGATAGATGAATTGAATTGAATTGAAATTGAATTGAATTTCGGTTTAATAATATCAACATATACAATGTACAATGCAGTAGTCCAGGGACCAATAATGCAATGTTTACATAAAATGTGCATAAAAACAGGAATGATCATATAAATGTACAATAAAAATGATAACAGATAAAGTTAACATTATTGTTTATACCTAAAGTTATATACATATATAAATAGATGTTTTCTGATTTCTTACATATCAACTATGCAAATAAGCACTAGGCCTTGTTCAGATATGATGATATGTGGTATACATGCTACTGTACTCATCAGCAATGTGTGAACTGCACAGTACTTTATCATGTTATTTAGTTCATTTCATTCCCGATTAAAAAGTACAATCAATATCAATACAAATATACCATACACAAAATTTGAAAATGAAAAGGGGAACTACAAAAGCGGTAAATAAAGCTTGAAGGTCTTGTAAAATTGTAGTTCCCTAATATACAAACACATAGTAAAGGTGTTGTGGACTAGTGGATAAGTCACCTGACTGCAGATCACAATGTACGGGGTTTAAGTCCTGCCGCGGCACTAATGTCCTTTGGCAAGACGTTAATCTAAATTTGCCACTCTCCACCCAGGTGTAAATGTGTGCCTGATATGCTTGAGCGTTAGTTACTTTGGCAGCTCGGCTACCACCAGGGTAATATGTGTAAAGCGCCATAAGCGTCTTCAGAGCGTGACGGATACCAGCACTATATAAATAACCATATGATTTATTATTATTTATTTAGTATGGAAATGATATTGAAGACTTACAGCCAACCTGAAGTGAGTTTTATGTTTCTGATGCACATTGTGAGTGAAATTGTTTGCGCTGGCTTTGGGTAGCTTACTCTCCTCGTCCAGTAAATCTAGGATACCATTGGGCTTGAGTTCAATCAGATCTGGAGGATGAGAAGGAGAGGAGGGAAAGGAGAGGATCAAGTTTGGGTATCATCATCATCACTGCCATAGAGTACTGGAGCTGCGACATCATTAAAATCGATTTTTTGTTGTTGAATTTCTTGATTTGAACTTCATTTCCGACAGAGCTTAAAAAATAATGTCCAAATGTTGCAAACCAATTGAATGTGTTGGCTGAGATATGACCATCTGAATAAAATAAAGTTTGATAGGAAATCACTGTTATTTTGCTCTGGTTCATAACATTACGAACCTGAGCAAAATACCAGTGATTCCTATTGAAATCTATTTATTTGAATGGTCATATCAGCCAATACATATTCAATTGGTTTTCAACATTTTGACATTATATTTTATGCTCTTTTGGAAAATGAAGTTCAAATTTGGAAACTCTAAAAAATAATTTATTGATGACGTCACACTTGACCACTCTATTATCATTACTATTACCATAACCAGTACCATAACAACAGTCATAATCATAATAATTATCACCATTACATTATCAAGTTAATATTATCTGTACCATTTTTCTCTCACTGTTTACTTCTTCTTATCATTATAATACTTTAGAAGAATTATCTCCAAATGTGTCTCCACTGCAGAAGTATTAATATCTTTGACAGACATCATTCAACCACTAGAATGTATTCAGATACATTATTATTATTATTATTATTATTAGGCATTAAGCTACCCTATTCATAGTACACTATATCACAGCGCTTTAATACAATAATATGCAATATAACAATATAACCACAAATCTTAACATAACATTGAACAAACAAAAATAATAGCGAATCAAGTAGGAAATAAGTAGGTTTCAAGGAGTTCCTTAAAAACATCCACTGGTGGAGCAGCTTTATACTGGAGGGGAGTTTATTCCACTCCTTAGCTGCTGCAACAGTGAATGTGTGATCTCCTGCCTTACTACGAGCTACATGAAAAGTCAATCGAAATGGGTCTGCATTGGAGCGAACGTATGTACGCACAGGTCGATACAACTCAAGACAGTCACTAAAATACTCTGGCGCCTGATCATGAACAAATTTGTATACAAATAAAAGAATCTTAAAACAATCCTCTGTTTGATTGGCAACCAATGAAGGGATGTTAGTAGAGGCATGGCATCATGACGACGGTCAAACTGAAAAATAATACGAGCAGCCCAGTTCTGCAAACTTTGAAGTCTTCTTATATGTGTTTGAGGGACTTCTGTAAGCAGCCCGTTACAATAATCTAACCGGGAAAGAACATGGCTGCGAATCACATGATGACATGCATCTTCAGATACATACTTCCTTATCTGTGATACATTCTTCAAGATACATACCGGTAAGTTTGAAGATGTAGGAGTGCAAGATCATTACTTACCGATACAATCTTGGTTATCCACATAGTTGACTGTGTTTACACCAAGACTCTCTCTCTCATAAAGTTCTTGTTCCTTGAATGATCAAAAAATAATATATGAATTTAAAATTACTGTAAATCTCTCTAACAGTATGGCCCTTTAAAGGCACACTGTCCTACTTGTAGCTACTTGCTCCCTCTATATAGAAAACTTCCCAAATCGGTGCCTGTTGGTCCCCCATGATCCTCTTTTTCTTATGTTAAATGAGAGCTGAGTTAATGAGATAGCCACCTGTCACAGTGACCTCGATGGCTCGCTGTGTGGTCTAATCCCTTCTAGCTGCAGTAGTAACGCCTACCTTTAAGAGTTTCCCTCGTGTAGTTTGTGGTTGAGAGTACTAAAATGCAATAAACATTGTTAAACCCCCCCCCCCCAAAAAAAAAAAAAAAAAAAAAAAAAATGCAAAGTTTCCAAAGGAAAAAAAAGGGATCAAATCCTCAAATTGGCAATCTCCGCAAAACGGTTTTCAAAATTTGTAATTCCATTCATAGATATCTTGATAATCAGACAGGCGATCGGCTTGTTAAAGTCATGGGGTCCCTTACTGACCTAAAGGTTTATAATTATGATTGCAGCATGAGCTAAATCCAGAATTTTGTTTCAGAATCTGAGACAAAGTTACCGGGTCCCTTTAACAACTTTACCTCCTTGAGCACCCTAAGATTGAAGAACTGCTGTAGCTTCTCGTTACAGTAGTTAATGCAGAACTGCTCGTAGCTGTTGAGGGTGAAGAATTCAAATCCTGCGATGTCTAGCACGCCGATGAAGTTTGCCGAGGTCTTGAAAGGGAAGCACTCGTTGATGCGGGATACAATGTGATCAAAGAGATGAGAGTAGACAGCCTTGGCCAGGGCATCGCGAGCATTGGACGCTTGCTCTTTCTTCAACGGCACTCTGGGTGTGAAGCAAGATTAGAATCCATCAGTGGTGATGAGAACCAATTATCAAAAACTAAAGAACTAAAATCTTTCAACCTAGCTAATATGATGGAGGGTTGTGTTTCATAAAGCTATGCGTAAAGTTAAGAATGACTTTACAAAAACGGGATGCCCAAAGTTTTTCCTCACATTTTAACAAAGTGTACTGTATTTCCCATAATCTCAATTAAATTGCAGCCAACAATACACTTTGCATTAAAATGTTTTGTTAATAATGATAAGTTTAATCAACATCTGCATTTTTTAACTTCAGCTTATGCAGTCAGTAGAGCGTCCACCTCACAACTGGGAGGTCGTCATATAATGGGTTCTAACCCCGGCCGCATCATACCAAAAGACGTTAAAAGACAGGAGTTGCTGCTACCTTGTTTGGCGTCCAACAATAAGGGTTAGAGCAACGTCGATCTGGCGCTGCTCAGTGGCTGCCGGGCTCACGATCAATTGGGAAAAAAGAATTTCCATTTTCGGTTTAACTTAATATAATTTGGAGTGGACTTTAAAAGATTATTATTATTATTATTATTATTATTATTATTAAAAGGATTTGAGAATCCTATTTAGCTCTTCATATTCAAGTCATGCATAAGTTTGCGCACAGCTTTATGAAACACCCCCAGGTGCCAAAATAAAGCTGTCACTTCTGCCATTAGATTTAATGAAAAGTATACATCAAATAGTACTAACCATCATAAATATTCATCCTTTACAATATTGCCTAGCATAAATCTTCAGAGATTTATGAAATATTGCATGTAAACTTCTTCAAATTACTGTTTTAAATATACAGTCCGAATGACAAATCTCTCTAGACACATGGGCCCGAATTCACAAAGGAGGTTTGTCGACAAACCAAGGTTTATGTACGTCGAAACGCGTCATATGACGCACAAAAACCAAGGTTTGTTGACAAACCTCCTTTGTGAATTCGGGCCATGATGTAGGAGTATGCCCCATTCATACTGAAGAGACCAACATGAGACGGAGAACAGACCAAACCAAATCACATTACGTGCAAATGGCCGGGACCTCTTTTCTTGTCTCTGTTGAGCAATCTTTGAAAACAGGTTTCACTGTATCATCATTTGAAACATGAATCTTGGATTTGAACCCAAGCCACTTTAAAAGGTAGACACTAGAGCTAGAGTGTCTTATCTTTGATAAAACTTAAATCTAAATCTGAATATGTAATTGCAGCTAAGCATGACAAGTTAAGCCTCCATTTAAAAAAAAAAAAGATTTGTAGTGGACTATATGTTTTTGTCATTTCACATTCCTGTACATGATTGTAAATAGCCAGTTGGCTTTTATTATCCTTGAGTACCCAATACAAATATTTTAACAAAAAGAGAGAAAAAAGTTTTTCTTTTGTTCCCTCTACTCACTTGATGACGGTACCCCTGGCTTGCATGGTACGAGATGTTAGAGATTGCTCCAGTTCCTTGGTATCCACCTTGATGAGGTCTGCTACAAACTTGAGGGCATCCTGGGCGTCAGGTGATACCCCACAGCCACCTGACATACAAGAAAATAGGTCACATGATCAATCATGCCACCATAACAATATCCTTTTATTCAATACTACAGGGGAGTGTTTCACAAAGACTGAGATCTACTTGTAACTTGGAATTAACTATGGCAGGCCGTTCATGACACTGTTTGCTCTCACCACTTACCGGCATTGGTCTGTCAAGGGACGTACAAATGGTATTCACAAATCTACAGAATTTACAATTTTTGATGACTCATTATTGAAGGAAAAAATATTATCTGAAAAAATTATAAAGATCATCATGGTATTAAGAGTAAACAGAGGCATGAACGACCTCCAAAAAGTCCAACTTAACGTCGATCTTAGTCTTTGTGAAACACTCCCCAGATCATTTAAGATTTTATCTCTTAAAAGTGGCATTTCCTTGCAAAAAGTTCCAGAGACTTATTTGATCATTTGAGGATTCACCATATAGCAAATGTGAGATTTCCGGGAATTTTTTTTTTTTTTTTTTTCTTCATACTTTTACCTCAAAGTACATTTCTATAACAACATTTTTTTGCTGACTCCTGCAAATATTCTTAATATTTAATGCAAGAGAAAAAAAAAATTCTTTTAGAAACTTTCAGATAGAATTTACCCCATTAATCTTACACCAGATACCTCAAGACTTTACACATGTATGTAATGTGATGATTGGAGAAGACACAAAAGCAAGAATGATGAAAATATCCTGGAAACGAATGAAAACCAACAAAGAGATAATGCACATGGCAGGGCGTAAACAAATTGCGCTGGTAGGATTGAGGAGAGAAAAGTCAAATACTTTGGTCATGTTAAAAGGCACCAAAGCCTCTTAAAGGATGTATTGGAGGGAAGAGTGGAAGGAAGTAGACCTAGAGGGAGACCCAGAATCAACTGGGAAGAGAATGTCAAGAACTGGAGTGGACTAAAACTGCAAGAGTGAACCAGAATGGCAGAAGAAAGAGTGAAATGGAGAGATGTTGAACCGGGAGAAGATACTTAGATACATGTAGATAGAATAATTCCAAACAACAGCCATGCATTCTTACCCTCCTGGCTATCATTGCCGGTGAAGGCGATGTTACCAAGATGAAGGACGCACGCCACAATCCGCAGGATGTCATACTCCTCCTGGGGCTTGAGACCGATCTTCCGGAGTGCATCCACCACTCTCTGGTAACCACGGTAATCATCCACCTGGATGTCATGCAGCGCCCCCTTCTTCTTATACTGTTTGGAGATGAAAGAGATCAAGGGGAAGGCGGGTTATGGTCGAGTGATTTCATACTTTGACCACCCATTATTTTCTTAGTATAGAGAATTGAATGAAATAGAGGAAGAACTGGGGGGTGTTTCACAAAGATCCTAAGTTGAACTTAACTCTAAGTTGAACTTAAACATTATGGAGAGCCATTTGCAGCCTCAAAATAAAATATATTCAAAAGCAAAAAAAGTGTTTTAGACTTTTCATAAATTCCACATCAAGAACATGAAATCTCCTTTAAAATAGAAAATATAAATTATTTTAATCAACATTTTATGCCTTTTAAAATAAGTTTTACAAAATATTTTCAAAGATGCTAACGGCTTTCCATAATTGTTAAGTCCAACTTAGAGTTAAGTTCAACTTAGGATCTTTGTGAAACACCCCCCTGAAGAAAACTAAGACTCAAAAGATATAAGTCTGATAAAATATTTAATTCTAAAAATTCAAGACTAAAAACAGCACAAGATGCATAGAATATCTCGTTTGGGATAAAGTGTATATCATTACTCATTCGTGTGCATGTTTAAGTATACAAAGAAATAGTATAACTGTTTGAGGCATGCAAAAATATAAATCTTATTGGTTTAGATAAAAACCACATTCTATAACGATTTAAAATTATCACTGAAAAAAGAAGGGTAATACATGTACATGTACATGTATGCAGCTCCCCTACTCTACTCCCATTTAGTGACATATAAAGTTACACTCTCAATTTTCAAACATTATGGCTTACAAGCCTTAAATTTCCATTCAATGTACTTTACATATATATTTACAACTTATAACATAAACAAGACCTGCCATGCACCAGAAAAAAAAATCATATATAAGCATATCCACAAGAAAGGGAACAAAAATAAAACATGTCAAGGACCAAAATTTACATTTTTCTCTTAATCTATCAAATATCCTACAGTTGTACATGGAGCCAGATCAGGGATTGATCCATTATTCAAAATTTGCACTTTTTCTGAAGAAATTGGCATCACAACCATTTCCCTAAAAAATTTTCTTATAGCACATTGGTGTTTTTTGGGTCCAACTGTGTACTTGTATGTAACATGCTAAAGGTAATTTAATATACATGTAATGGTGCATATAAATGGACAAGTCAATACTCAAAATGGCTATTCTGGAGATTTTGACTCAATTTACACTTTGATTTTATAGTTCTAGCAGTAGCATAATTTTACATATTATCACTCAAAGAAAAATAAAAGCTATGAAAATTGTATGCAGACATACAAGAGCTATTAAAACATCCAACGTACAACTTCTGCATACACTGAATTACAGAATGCATGCAGACAAATGCAAAATAAGAACATGGCAGGGCACAACATCTGTATTATTTCATTTTCAGACACTCGACTTTAGTTTGTTTTTCACCCATCTGATTGTAAACTGGACTTTCCAAAGATAAAGCCATCTGTAGAAAACTTAAAATGATAATTACAATATACAGTAGGCTTGCGGATGCACCATGTGAGAGAGAGAGGGAGGATTGAGGAGTCCTGAAAAGGACTCTCGGTATAAATCTTTCTTGAGGGTGTGTAGTCTTGAAAAAGACTGTTGATTATCTTTCTTAGCTTATAGTTCTAAGGAGAACTATAGCGCTTGGAGAGGATGGGTGGTGGGAGTGGCTTGACGTTTCAAACAGGTTGACTATCCGTTGTCAATGTTTAAAATTATTTTATTTACTGTAAAATTATGAACACTGATATACAAGTTTTTTTATATTTGTTTAATACTTTTTCATTTCTGAATCAGGCATCAAATATTTCATATCACATTTTCCCAGGAAGGATAGGGAGGTCATATGAATTCATTTTTCTTTTTTCTGCTCTGGCATCTTGTGGAAATGAGGTAGAAAATACACTCTTCATTCCTTTTACAATTTGGGTTTCAATTGTGCTTTATGCTATTTACTTTGTACTTGTGATTGAGTGATTGCCAAATAAATAATAATAATAATAATAATAATAATAGTAATAATAATAATAACAAAAGTACTGTTATAGGACTGGTTGAATTACATCAACAACAGAAAAATGCTGAAAGTGTAAATGAACAGGACAAAAATAAGGTAAAATGTTCAGACAAGCAAAGTGAGGTTGCAAAATAAAAGCATCACAATTTCTCCAAAACCTGACAAAAAGATCACATGCTCGACTATATCAAAGATGAGATTCAATGAACTCACCAAAGTTGAAAAATAGAAGAGGAATATAAAGGAACAATGGAGGAGTAAGAGGTGAATATTGGAAGCATAGATACATGTAGATATATAAACTTGTATATGGAACTATGATGTACGAAGAAGGGAATAAGATACTCGACAGGTATGAACCTCAATTCATTCAGTCACTCAGTGTCATCCCTAAGCATATAAAAAATATGACTGCTGTTTTTAAATAAAGATTTACAGGTATTGTAGTTGAAGAAGAGAAGGAGTGAGGCACGGGGGCGGAGGGCGGATTCGCCCTGGAAACACCATAAACAGCCCCCGAAATAGGCTCAAAATCCGATTTCGGGGGCGACATCAAAAAGTGAAATGATCTCAAATCGCCCCCGTAACGCTTAACGATTACGAGCGGCCGCGCGCCCTCTTCTAGCTTCGTATTCATTGTGTGCGCTGAATCTCTGTGTAAAATTGTATACACAAAAATCGGTCGTAAAAAAACTCGAATCATATTCCATACCTTACCTGGCTTACCATGTCGTACGCAAGTACGCCAAAACAGGTACATTTTCGCAGTTGCGAGAGATCGAGACGGAGCGTAGGGGTCGAGTTTTTGGTGGTCGATTTTGTTTTGGTAGATTAATATTATTAGCGGAACCTAGACCACTAAACATCGCTAAAATTGCAATCAATTTCCATCACGAATTTACGATTGCCGCAATTTTATAAAGTTTCCATAAATAGAGATATGAAATTAAATCCTATTTTGTGATTATTCTCGCCATGTTTTCATAATTTTGATAATCATTTCTTCAAAGTAAAGAAAATCAGACAAAATCACCGTGACTGACACGCATACAATACAGTGCATTGCCGCTGTGTGGTGTGTGTGAGTTGATTTGAGCTGAGCTGAGCTAGCTCGCTATAAACTTCGGGAAGCTCCAACACCGGCGCGGCCGCTGCGGCGGCGGTGTTTCATGGAGCTTCCCGGAGCTGAGTTAGGTCGCTAGCTGAGCTCGAGTCGAAAAGATTTGACACTTTGGAATTGTTATCTGTTGGTTTGCATCATTATTGCCGCGATTTCAATATAGTTACGTGAATAGATGTACGAAACCTGAGCTTAGAATTAGTAAAAGTATTACTAATGTCTACGTTTTTAAACGACTGTCTAATTTTCTTGTGAAAAATTTATTTTGAAAAATGATTATCGAAATTCATGGCCAGAAATAATCACAATCTGGGGTCTATTATGTTACAGTTCTTGCATCAAATCAATGCATGAAAACTTAGTTATTGAACTAGAAAAAGGTGTTTCTTTTTTAATAGGCAATTATGGAGCAGGAAGCCCAAAACCTTAGCCTATACTAAACAAATCTTAACAAACTAACTATTTAGACCTATCCTTTTATGAATTAATGAAAAAGTAGCCCCAGAAAGAGAGCCCCCGAAATGGAAAAAAGAGCCCCCGAAAGGTGAAAAAGTAGCCCCCAAAAATTTGAAATGGAGCCCCCGAAATGAAAAACTTAATTTTTTGCCTGGTTTGAAACTTGGCATGCTATATGATTATTATATAAAAAAGGGTATCTGTTAGCAAGAATTATATTGGCTGAAAAGGTGTCACATGACACTCAACAATTTGTTATATGTGCACGAGTGTGCAATATAACAACCGTGTTTTGCACAGTAAAACGCATACGTTGTGAATTAGACGGTGAAAAATGTTGGCTTCTGGAACCGGGAAGCGCTTTCTCTATCAATACCACCTATTACTGTTTATCATTGGGTGGCTTTTATAATCTTTTTTATATACCTCACTTAAGAAATCCAGCCATCTGATTGGTCGAATTGCATTCATAAACTTCAACTGTTCCTGTAAAATTCTCGGTAACCATGCATAAAACATTTCAATATTTTTAATAACCATGGTTACTCCATGGTTACCCCATAGGTTTACATGTTAAAAAATGGTTTGAGCGATGGAGGATACCGTAATGTGTGCGAAGGATTGGTCGGTAATTTCAATACAATTGAATCTCGATCGATCTTACCGACAATTTTATCTTGCATTGTTGACATGAAGACGAAAATAAACTCTCAAAAACAAAAAAACAACATCTGCCGATAGATCTTGATCTAAGTTCGTGCCAATATGCATTGCAAAAGTAAAAGAAGGGCCCGTTTCATGGAGCTTTTGCGAAGCATCCCTCACGCAGAGCCGTTTTCAATCCATTTTAATGTATATATTGGAGAAAACTGCCAAGCATGTTAACGACGCGCGATAGCCTAGTGGTATAAGCGTTGGTTTTCGATACACCTCTTGTTGTACGCAAGAGTTCGAATCCCGTCTTCGACAAAAATGAAAAATATTTTTTATTTTTTATTTTTTAGTCTATTTTTTTTCGGCATATAAAAGTATTAATGACTGCTTTAATATTCGAGAAATAGTTGTTTTCATACGCTCTCGGGAAGGTTACAATTGGGCTATTCCCCTCGGCAAGCCTCGGGGAATAGCACAATTCTAACCTTCCCTTGAGCGTAATAAAACAACTATTTCTCTCAAAGCAGTCATTAATACTATAATATTTATTTTTTGATTGAAGATGGTTGCCTTACCATTTTGCTCTGCCTGTCTGCTTTCACTTGCTTCTGTGATTCTTTGCCAGCAAAGTACTGAGTGATGCCATTCCGTAAGTACTACAACAAAGCAAAGATTGCACGTCAATAATAAATAGTTCATCATTACATCTAGATTTCACTCTTAAATTGTTGCCAATTCAACAATTAAAAACTCTCCTATTTTTAATCGGATATTGCTCACACTTTCACTAATTTTTTTGCTTTTATCAAAATCAACTGAATATCAGGGTTGCCTTCCATATTACAGCCTTTGACAACCTTTGTCAGTTCCAAGACAAGAACAATTAGATCCGATAAATACAACTGTGAAACCCAACCAAAACCAAATTCTCATTTTATCTCATGCTTATTGTCTCTTAAAAACCAACCTGATAATCATCGGGGGTTTGGATACGTAGCTTGGTGCGAAGGTCATCTGGAGCACCGGCGCACAGGTAATAGAATACATGATAGTTCCTCTCCTCTCCATTCTGCCAGCAGACTCGTGGTTTCTCCAGTAGATAATGGGATACATAGCCTCCGACAACATTGTGCTGGAATAAAAATATAAAAACAACAATAAACACAAACGCTGAGAAAATATCATGTCTTGGAAATTTTTCAGGGACTCCCCTGTTTGGGCTGGAGAATACTTATAAAAACAGAATTATCTGCATCCCAAATTATATAAAAACACTTTCTTTTTGGGAAATCTTGAAGTACATTGAAAAAAACTCATTTAAGCCCCACTGTACTACTTGTAGCTACTTGCTCCCTCTATATAGAAAACAATGCCTAATCCTTGACCATTGGTCCCCCATGATCACCCTTTTCTTATGTTAATTGAGAGCTGAGTTGATGAGAAAGCCACCTGTTAGTGACCACCCTGGGTGGTCTAATCCCCTCAGCCAAACTAATATATACAGCCTTTAAATTTGAACTGTTTCTTGGTATGTTGGGTCAGTAGGAAGGATGCTACCAACCTTATCTCCAAAGTGCATTTCCATGAACTTTCCAAAGCGACTGCTGTTGTTGTTCCTGACCGTCTTGGCATTGCCAAAGGCTTCTAGGAGTGGGTTAGCCTCAATGATCCTCTGCTCTATGATCCCTGCACTTTGTCCGTGAGAATCTGTCAGGTACCTGCATACAGGGGTCAAACGCAACAACAAACATGTAATAATAATGCTATGTTATTTACATGGTCTTTGCCATTGATCAATGCAGGCTTGGCATTACCAAAGGCTTCTAGGAGTGGGTTAGCCTCGATAATCCTCTGCTCTATGATCCCTGCACTCTGTCCATGAGAATCTGTCAGGTACCTGCATACAGGGGTCAAACGCAACAAACAAACATGTAATAATAATGCTATGTTATTTACATGGTCTTTGCCATTGATCAATGCAGGCTTGGCATTACCAAAGGCTTCTAGGAGTGGGTTAGCCTCGATAATCCTCTGCTCTATGATCCCTGCACTCTGTCCATGAGAATCTGTCAGGTACCTGCATACAGGGGTCAAACGCAACAAACAAACATGTAATAATAATGCTATGTTATTTACATGGTCTTTGCCACTGATCAATGCATTCTTGGCATTGCCATAGGCTTTGAAGGAACAGGTTAATCCTTGACGATCCTCTACTTACTCTATGACTTGTTTCATGAGACTCTGTCAGGTAGGGTCGGAAACACCATTGGACTTGAGGAATCAGGCTTACCACTGATTTACACAGTAATGGCATTGGGAAGTCTCAAGTATTGTGTGCGTTTATGCTTAATTTTGAAGGCAGAATGAGCGTAAACGCTCATCGTAATCGCAGTTCCATGGTGTACTGTTTATGCTCACTTCTCTGGCTCCTCTAGGCATGATTCTGGCTCTGCAGCTGGATTCGCAAACCTGCACTGCGCATACCACGTTGACCCCATTTAAACGCATTTACAAATGATTGTGAGTTTATGCTTCCCCAGAATCGCTGATCCAAAACGCACTTTTTTGTGAGTTTACGATCAGCGATTATGATCGCCGTTTTTCGGGGATTCTACAAAAATGAGAAAGGACGCAACCGTGTTTTGAATTAAACGCGTAACAAATGCCTCATTCTGGCCAGAAAAAGTTGAGCATAAGCGTACCTCTGTCAGGGAATATGCAAGGGACTCAATAGGAACAATAAACATTGATTTCCACAGAAGAGTCATTCTCCTCACCTGAGTATATACTTGGTAGACTCTGTCTTGCCGGCTCCAGATTCTCCGCTCACGATGATAGCTTGACTCTGTTTGGACGTGATCATCTCACGGTATGCCTTGTCAGCTGTCATTAAATCATATAAACATTGGAATCTTGTTTTAAGCCTGTGACCAACTCTAATTTACTCTAAATTGTGATTTCTAAATATGTGAACCCAGATTATAGAAAAAACAAAGATTATAGATTAGGCCTGAGTCGGTACGGTCGATCACACCGGGACCCGACCGTTGCCGTCGGGTCCCGGTTTCGTTTTTTGAGAACCGACGCTCCGAAAAAAATAATGAAATATGTAAGAAATTGCAGTTTTGCACACCACTAAAATCAATCCACCTTAAAACTTAAGTATTTAATTGTTACCAATCATATTCTAGCTCATCCTGAATCAATCGGAACTGCTGATATAAATATGGGTTGCAAAGCAGTTCGCCCCATGGGGTTGTTGTTGCCAGCTGCTAGCTAGCTACTGTACTGGCCGGGTCTCTCGGCAGGATTAATAAATCAGGTTGAAAGAAACATTAATGTTTGAATAATAAAACGGCTTTCTAAAAATACTTCTTTACAACATACCGATCGAACAATTTTTAAAAGACAAAATAGATATTTTTTCTTTGATTTTAAACACCGCATGCTTCTTTTAAAAACTGAAAATTACTTGGTAATCACAAGAAGTTTCGATACGGATAGTTGTTGCAAGGCAAGTTCAGACTAGTCTCGGAAAAATGCGCAGTGCACCTCGTTAACTGTAATGCGTGCCCAAACGAAACCAAACAATGACGTGATCGTAACGAGAAAAAAATCATTACAAACTACGAGAGCACAATTGGAAAGACAACAACTCAAAATTATCGTAAGCAGATACATAACTTGGAGGAAGAATACAATAGTTGTCCAGGAAAAGCCACAGAAATAGTGATAATCGAGGAGAAACTGGGTACATTTTTATCGCAAGGGGCCTGCTGCAAATACTCGAATCCTTTGTTATACTGCTTTTTACCGTAGAGGGCGGTATTTGGTTTCTAGCCTCGTGTTCAATTTAAACACGTGTAGTTCGAGTATTTGCAGGAGGCCCATTCAGATAATGATTGTACCTATAGTAACTCCTTAAATATCACTATTTCTGTGGCTTTTCTTGGACAACTATTGTATTCTTCCTTCAAGTTATGTATCTGCTTACGATAATTTTGAGTAGTTGTCTTTCCAATTGTGCTCTCGTAGTTTGTAATGATTTTTTTCTCGTTACGATCACGTCATTGCTTGGTTTCGTTTGGGCACGCATTATACAGCTAACGAGGTGCAGTGCGCATTTTTCCGAGACTAGTCTGAACTTCCCTTGCAACAGTTATCCGTATCGAAACTTCTTGTGATTACCAAGTAATTTTCAGCTTTTAAAAAAAAAGCATGCGATGTTTAAAATAAGAGATAAATATTTATTTTGTCTTTAAAAAATTATTTGATCGGTATATTGTCAAGAAGAATTTTTTAGAAAGCCGTTTTATTATTCTAACATTCATATTTTTTGACCCGATTTATTCAACCTGCATGAATCAAAATGGCTGCTCGAATGTTGTCTTTCCATTTTTGCCCCAGTTTTTTTACTTTTAGAGGCACGATAATGGCACTAAAAATCGCCAATCATGGATGAAAAAAATGTCAAGTGGAAAAATATACCGATCTGAGGCAAGTTATGCATGTGTTGATTTATTTGATTGATAAAAAGGTCACTTTTAAGGGACATACTGATGATATGCGCTTTTTATAGAGGCAAGTGACAAATCCTGCGAGCTGATTTCGGGACACCGGGTCCCGATCGGTGCAAGGCCGTCGGGACCCGGTTTATGAAAATCCCGACATGACTCAGGCCTATTATAGATGGACTCTAGCTGTACCACATGTTCTTGTCGCTATGAACATGTCCCAGTATATGCAACTAATTCAATATAAACACAAACATGAAGAAATCTTTTAAATCCATTAGCCAATCTGACATGTTGGAATTATATATTTGTGAATACATGTATGTTTTCACAGCTATGGATCCAACAAATGACAGTTTGATTGCTTGTTTATATGCTTTAATACAATACAGTCAAACATAAACATACATGAGAATCGTTTTAAGCCCCACTGCACATACTTATAGCTACTTGCGCCCTCTCCATAGCAAACAATGCCTAATCAGTGTCTGTTGGTCCCCCATGATCCTCTTTTTCTTATGTTACTGATAGCTGATTGGATGAGATAACCACCTGTCAGTGACCTTAAAGGGAGGTCTTATCCCCCTGGCTAAACTAGTGCAGACAGGCTTTAACCCATGTATGCAAATAAGACAGGTTGTGAAACCTATGGTAAAGTGGTGAACTGCCTTTAAAGATAAAGACCAGTTATGCGATTGCATTGTGAAAGAAACATTGTGGAATCGATCAGAAAAGGTTGATCATCTAGCATATTAAAGTATTGGTGTGTACTGCAAGGTTCTGGAATCATCAAAATGATAAGAAATGTGGCCCAGTCTTGGTAAAGTAACAAGCACTGTACACAGAAAGATGTATATGGGACTACCCCCACAGGCGCATTATATCTATCAGGTCCAAATAGATATAATAATTTACCAAATATATCAATTAGCAGGCGGTTTCTCTTTTTTTTTTTAAGCCGACCGTTGCATGATTTCAAGATTTTTGGGTTGGTCGCAAAGGGCAATACAACATCTTTTGTTTACCGTAGGCCTAAGTGTTACTAATTAAGAGCATGTGTGGGGCGTACACATGGCCCTAGTTTCTTACATCTGAATCATAGTCCAAAGATCAAAATCAATTATGACATCTATATCTCGCCAAATGCGAATTTATAATGTATGGTTCTAAGACTCAGTTAGAGAAGATTTCTATCACTCCAATTACTCTTGCTGGACATGAAACTACCCTATCTAATGTATGTCGCAACCTTGGTGTGTTTCTCGACTCAAACATGACAATGTCTACACAAATTCAATATGTCTCAAAATCAGTACGTTATCAGTTACGCAATTTGGGTTTTATTCGTAAATATCTTAACCGTAGTGCCACTGAGAAAATCACTCATGCTTTAATTTCTTCTCGCTTGGATTTTGGTAATGGCCTTTTGTTTAGTTCGCCTCACAACCTACTCGCAAAATTACAAAGATTACAGAATGCTGCTGCCCGTGTCGTGACCCTGTCCAACAAGTACAGTCACATCACACCAGTCCTCAAATCACTCCATTGGTTGCCCGTAGAAAAACGTGTCGTTTTCAAGATTATTTTGCTATTATTTCACTGTATACATGGCTCTGCTCCGCAGTATAACATCGGCTTGATTAAGCATTACTTTCCTTCTAGACAGCTACGTTCTCAAAACTCTGGCTTACTTGTTACTCCTAGGGTTAAAACAAAGTGGGGGGAGCGAACCTTCGCTCATGCTGGTCCTTCATTATGGAATATTCTCCCTCAATGGATTAAGAATAGCAGTTCTGCTGAAGTTTTAAAAAACAATCTTAAGAAATATCTGTTTAATTTAGCTTATAATTGATTACCATAACCTTTTATATCTGTACCTTTCCTATCGCACTTTGTATATATGTATCATGTATGTATTTCATCTTTTGCACAAGCTGCGCCTTGAGCATTTGACTGTCAAGTGGATTTGGCGCCTTATAAATCATATGTATTATTATTATTATTATTATCAAAGCTCTTATCAAACTGTTGGGTATATACACTGTAGACATATAAATACATATACCGGTAGTGTAGAATATATAATGTATGAAAGTCAATATATGGTCCATTGATCAATAGGATACAAAGTAAACATGGGCATGTCTATGGTAGCAGTGAATGACCAGTTTATTAAAGGCATCGTTTAGTAAATCTGAGATGCACGGCCCTATGTGTGTGTCTGTGATATGGTGTTATATTGAAGCCCTGAAAAAATTGCGCTTCAAAATGATCAAGAGGTGCCTCAAAAAGTAAAAATCTATGAGTGACCGATTTTATCATGTTCATCTCCCCGTTAGGAAAACACAAAATTTGATTTCGATTTCCAATCTTAAATATCTTGATAATCTGACAGGCTTGTAAAAGTCTTGGGGTTCCTTACTGACCTAAAGGTTTATAATTATCACTGCAGCATGAGCTTAATTCACGATTTTGTTTCAGAATCTGAGGCAAAGTTACCTAATCACTTTAAAGCAGGTAATTGTAAAATGAGACTAGGTTTGACACTAGGCTTATGCATGCAAATGCCATGCATAATGGTCTACTGTCAAGTCTGCAAATATATGTGGCTATGTCCAGTGGGTGGTCAAGATGCCGACCACTGCCACACTCTATACTGTAAAACTATTCACTTTCACTTGTGTTAAAGTTGCTCGTCCACTACTCAAATGCTCATGGAAGCCTCCATTAACCATACTACTTAAAGGGAAAGATCATTTCTGGTCATGCGAAAGAAATTTGGCCCAGTCTTGGTAAAGTTACAAGCACTGTACACAGAAAGATGTATATGGGACTACTTGACACATGCGTGACATTTGCGCGATATCTATCAGGTCCAAATACGGAAGATATAATAATTTACCAAATATTTAAATTAGTAAGCGGTTTCCCGGCAAAATATTAGTTATATATTAAAACCTATTCTTTCACATGATTGGTAATAAGAGCTTCCATTTCATTTTTTGAGAGGGGGGCGTTTCCAAAACTGATCATTACCTTTAACCTTGAGTCTAATTAGCCATCTGTACTGTACCTTATGGATCAACCAACATACATGTGATACACCAAAATACAGTATAATTGACCAATTAAGCCACATTTTAATGCAGTAATTACACCTAAATGGAGATTGCAAAGGCAGCAAATTGCCTATTTAGCAGTTCACCACACATCGCTGAGTGAAAATCTTTAAACATGCATTCCAGGGTCATGTCATATGACAAAATGTATAGGAATTGATTGCAAGTCCTTAAATCAATAGGCCAATTTCATAATGTAATCAAATTTAATGACATGTTATACACTATTTTCAGGGCTGCCAACCTTTGGAAAGAGTTTGGAGTGAGACATTGCGAGGGAGCGAAGCGACCAAGCCCAACGGCGCAAAGTGCCCGAGGGGGGGATGGTGTGGAAGGGGGGATGGTGTGGAAGGGGGGTGTCCCCCCTTCCATGGTAGGGAGCTTTTACAATTTTGCAATTGAAATGGTGCAATCTGGTGCATACTTTAACTAGTGCTGTAGTCAAACGTTTAACCGTCCGGTATCCGACCGCCCATGGCGGATTCCGTTTTCAATTGGACGGTTTTGTTTTCCCGATTTTTTTTAGTTTTTTTTTTTATATATATATTTTTTTTTTAAAGTTTCGATTTATTTATGCCCCTCCACCTAGTACTATGCCTGGCAATGTCAACCAGCTCAGTAATCTGTGTGTTGACTCACCACTCCGAAACTAGAACACTCCAATTTGTCTCTCATCTTGGTTTGAAAGTAATCTTTGTAATAGATCTCAATATGTAGTTTATAATAATAATTCATCCAACTTTTACAAACGGCGTACCACAAGGTCTTAGGTCCTCTACTGTTTTTAATTTACATTAATGATCTTACACATTCTTCTAAATGTCCTTTTAAAAGAAAATCCTTCCCGCGTGGGTTTTTTATTTTTTTAAAAATTTTATGATTATTTTTTTAAAAATCGTTTAACCGAAAACCGTCCGGTTTTGACTGGCGGTTAAACGGAATTGGAGATATCCGTGATGTTACAGCACTAACTTTAACCCTGATTCCACAAATACATAAGGCAGGATTCAAATAGGTTAATTGATTTCATTAAGTACACTGACCTTGAAAAAAAAAAAACTTCCACATTTGTAAGTGCATTATTCCAAATCAACTGTCTTTATAAGCTTAGCAGTTGAACCTCAGACACAGTCACACTCTCAACACTCTTTTTGGAAAAAAATTAAATCAAAATTTCGTTCTCAATAGAATACACAGAACATAGTTGATATAACTGCCATATCAATTATATATATACAAGCACCCTTCCGAAATCATTCTTACTCTCGTATAAAGGATCGAAACCATGAATTTCAATATTTCAAGACAAGAGTTTAAACTCACCTGTACCGGCTAAAGCCTGAAGTACTGTACCATATGGCTGATCTGGTCGTAGAGGGCTAAAGAGGACGGCCCAGGCCCATTATCCGATCGCTAACACTGAGCCACCCAGGCCGGGCTGGGGGCCGGGCGCGATGTACAGCGATGACAGGCCATGGCATCCACACTCGCTTGTCGTGTCTCGCACAAAAACCCCGCTTCATAGTAAAGTGACAACGCCACTCGCACACGCAGGATAAGCCAATCGCAATTCACTATCTTGTATTTGCGCGGCAAACCGAAACAAATTTGCATTGATGGTTTAGCTTTGCGCATGTGTGGTTAAAAAAATGTTGAAACTTTCGGCAGGGATATTGAATATCCGATATAATAGACATTTTTTTTTGTTTAGTTTCTATTTTCGGGGTTCAGCGTGAGAGTTCCTATGATCAGCGTGAGAGCTTGAGAATTGGGTGAATTGCGTGAGACTCACGCAGATTGCGTGAGAGTTGGCAGCCCTGTATTTTATTCAAAACCTGTTACAAATAATTGTATTTCAATCGTCAGAATGTTTGTCCTACCTAGCAACACTTATATGCAATATACTTGATATGCAATGCACATTCTGACCATTGGAGTATAATTATTTTTCACAGGTGAATGAAATAATGTGCGACGTGGCACTTAATAAAGATCTGATATGCGAGTTTGATCCGAATCAACTGTAATGCAGCCACCTCTTTGTGACGCTCATCTATTGTGTGAGGTACTCATAATACATGCACATTATTAATGGATAATGCATTTATGTTTACCTTGTGGTGGATCAACAGTGTTTACATACATGTACATGTATTGATTTAATATGGGGTTAGCTTCGACTAGCACACAGATGTTCTATTATCTGGCCCCTTGTACCAACCAATAGTAGGCCTAGTCTCTTCTTGTATAATATGTAAATATCATTGTATGAAATGTATTGCTATTGGCAAATGAATCAAATCAAAGCATATTTACATGTATACGTATATTTGCCTTCTATTAAAAGAAAGTAACTTTTATCAATGTCACCAAAGCTTCTATTTCAAATATCATATGCACACTGTAACTATCTGCAAACATCTTACCATACACGCACGAGTGAGCATAGTCATGAAAAAATCAATGAGTCTCTTAAAAAAAAAAATAAAAAAAAAAAAAATGGGTCATCTGGCATTAAAATGGTGATTAGTTGAAGGTATCGTATGGCTTTTCCTTTAATTTCATATATATTTTATAATATCTTATTGATGGTTTATATGAACATTTTGGACAATAAACAGTTTCCTTTTGTGCTGAGTGCATTTTATTGAAAAATTTATTTTCTAGTTTAAAAATAAAAAAATTCTGGCCATAATCACATTCTGCTCGTTTCTCTCACTGTCAACTTAAAGGTAAACCAGTTTTGGAAACGCCCCTCTCTCAAAAAATGAAATGGAAGCTCTTATTACCGATCATGTGAAAGAATATGTTTTGACTAATACGTGATCATACAAATTTTGCCAAGAAACTGCCTTCTAATTGATATATATGGTAAATTATTTTATCTATTTGGACGTGATAGATAAAGCGCATGTGTGGGGGTAGTCCCATGTACATCTTTCTGTGTACAGTGCTTGTTACTTTACCAAGACTGGGCCAAATTTATTATGATTTTGATGACTCCAGAACCTTGCAGTACACAAAAATACTTACATGCTACATGATCAACTTTTTCTGATCCATTCCACACCTTTTCTTTCACGATGCAATCGCATGACCAGAACTCAACTTTATCTCTAAACTACTTACCTATAGCAAAGACATGAGGCGGCAGTGTGCCGAGGGACTTTCCTTGATATTTCTTGATGTTGCTTGACGTGTAGAGATCTCCCATCTGTTTGTATGGGTTCACAGCTATAAGGATGTTGGCCACATACGTCTAAAGAAAAAGATCATTAATAATAATAATAATAATGATAGGCATTTCTATAGCGCCGTCTATCTAGATAATTCTATTCCGAGGCGCATTTATTATTACCCCGGCTTTAGCCTAGCTGCCATTACGGTGCTCCAGCATTCAAGGAATTAGCTCCTGCCAGTAACCCATTTACATCACCTGGGTTGAGTGTGGCAAATGTTCTGTAGATCAATGTCTTGCCAAAGGACATTAGTGCCGCGGTGGGACTCGAACCGAGGACCTTGTGATCGACAGTCCGGCGACATATCCACTCGACCACGACAAGACACCATGAGCGAAATACAATTTTTTTATATATTTTTTTTTGTACACAGAAAGAATACTTGATGTTGTACCTTGTTTTATTCCGCAGCCCTTAGAAACATTGTATTGAGCACTTTATAAATGTAATTTATTAATATTATTGTTATTATTATGTTAAAAGTCTAAACAAATCTAAGTCTAAAAATTTCCAAACAAACATAAGAAGGTAAGTTCATAACTGAGAAGAAAAAAAATGAAGCAAGATAAAAAGATCATGCCTTTAAAAAAAAAAACACTGTGCAGTATTTTTATATTTGTGCCGTTTTTAAATTCGAGAAACCCATTTAAATTTTGTTGTACAGCCCTCCATTGTCAATGCAGTCATACAGTTGGTAAATTTTGTTTGTTTGATGTACATTGTATTATGAATAGTTCTGGACAACTTTCAGCAGCAATCTAACTCTCAGATTTGAGTTTTATTTGTTTTCACTTTGTATGATTATTTGTTTGTTTGTTTTTACTTTTGAATGACACATACCTAAGTGGATACAGTTCGGTGAACAAGAATGCATTGTAATTTCATACATGTGTGAAGGTTTGTTATCGTAAACAAAACAACCAACTGTTAATCATACATGTCAAATTACAGAATAGAACTGATTATATGTGTAATTAGTGCATCATACAATGTATCATTTCTCTAATGAGGAAGGTAAATTAAGGCCATAAATGTCAAGAGGCATAAGGAAATAAAATTAAAAGAAAAATATTTAATTAGCCTGTGAGAAGTACATTACTTGGAATCCAATGAGGAAAGAGGTACATACATGTATATACATGTATCCAGGAAAACTAAATTTAAAGAACATGTAGTCATTACTTTTCACTTCTATGTATGGGGGCAAAACAAAACAGCCGCCAACATGATCAATCTCATTAACCTGAATCTTGGCAGATGCATATTACATCTAACACATACTACACATCTTATATTTAGAAAAGATTTTATAATGCTGTTCATAAGGAAATGAAAAGCAAGATTCCAAGTAAGTTGAATTAATTTTGGAGCACAATGTGGGCTTTTAATACGATTCAACATCCTGCTTTCCTTTTCTGAGAAAATCATATATTTCTATTCAACGAAAAGTATGCTGAATATGCTAAAAATTTGCATGAGCAAATTCTAATTCTTATTCTATCAATGGGCCTCAGGGAGAACAGTATGAATACTAATGAGGCTACCTTGGGTACCGGTAAACAAGACATATTATTATTATATTATTAATGTATCACACAATAGCCTACTGTGAGTCTCTCCATGATGTCAAACTAAAAGTATTTCATTAAAAAAGCTTTGCCCATGGGCACCGTATAAGGTCCCTGTTTTAAAGTCTATGGGAATAAAAAGAGAATTTAGTTGTCAACTGATGAAACAAAACCCCATCAGCCTGTATGCAAACTTTTTTTGCCTGTTTTGAGCCAGAAAGGCATCAATCCAGTGTTGGATTACATGAGATACACAAACATTGTAACACCCTTCAGAAAATTTATGAAAAGAAAGATGATAATTTTGTACTTACGTAGATGGTATTTTTCTTGTAGCGTAGCCGGAGGTTGTTGAGTAACGTGGCCTCATTCAGATACATCAAGGAACCTGGAGAGAGAGGAGGTGAAAGAGACTGTCAAATTAAGTTGTAGGAGGGTAGATAGATGAGAGACAGAGAGAGAGAGAGAGGGGGGAGGGAGGGGGGAGAGAGGGAGGGGGAGAGAGAGAGAGAGAGAAAGAGACAGACAGACAGAGACAAAGATAGATAGATGAGAGACAGAGAGAGAGAGAGAGAAAGGGAGAGAAAAGAGAGGGAGAGGAAAGAGAGGGAGAGAAAAGAGAGGGAGGGGTGAGAGAGAGAGAGAAAGAGAGACACACAGACAAAGAGACAGACAGACAGACAGACAGGCAGAGACAGATAACATAACATGTGCATAATTCGATTTTGACATGATGAAACTGAGTGACAAAAATGCATTATATAAAAAAACACACACATCAGTCTAGAATTTAATTGATCATCCAATCTGTATTTATACTTCAACATTGAATAATGACGAATATGATCATTTTCCCTCTAAAATACAATTCTCCATTTTAAAAAGAAGAAAAGAAGCATGACATTACCAGTCCCATATTGCTGTATTAAACCAGGAACAATTAGCAATGACTTGCTATCAATCATTATTTAAAAAAAAAAAATAATAATTTAGAAACAAAGAAACAAAAACACAAAACAAACAAACAAACCGAAATCAAAATGGGCTGTAACTTACAATTATCATGCACTACTTTTGCCTCATCATCTTCTGCTGGGAAGACCCTATCATACGATGCACTCACAGCCTGGATAGACAGAGGAAAAGAGAGAAAGATTGTGTAATAATGATCATTACAACAACAACAATGACCATAATAATTCAAACAATAATATGATAATAACAAATAATCATAACAGCAGCGATGATGATGATAGTCATAATAGGCAATATAATAAAAAATACTAATAATTACAAAGATAATAATAATAACACGAAATACAACAACAACAAGAATGACAGTACTTGATATTTTGTTGCGAATAATAATTGGTATGATTGTCTCAAAATTGTCACTCTCATGTAAAGCCAGAGACAAGAAAGATAAAGCAAAGCCCTGGCTTTGTCGAACTGATCTGAAAGCTCATATTTCTTCAATCCTGTATGTCTGTGATCCGATTGTTTTTTGTTGGTTACATGAATCATGTAAATATAAAATCATTATGAACAGTGTACATACATGTACATGTCTGCAAGGCAGAAGAGAGATTTGTTAGATTCTAAATTCAAATCGCTCACCCACAGACAGGCAAATACATGGATGGCAAAATTACTGATCATACATATGCACATATAAAATGTACCAAATATACATACTGTACATTGCAGATATATGCATTCCAACTTAGGGATATATTGTGAAATCCCTTTACAGCATAATGAAAATGTTCTTGGAACAATATTTCAAGCAATATTTGATAAATTGTGTTGTTCTTGAAATGCCCATACACAAATTTTCTAATTGGCTCCAATCTGTGATCGCATCCTCGGTCATGTATTAGGTTTGTGTACGCCATTATTGACTTTGAGTTTTCAGTATTAAAGAGATCCATATGTGGGATGAGTATTGAGAATCAGATATTTTAAAAAAAACCTAGTTTACTATGAAATTGGTAAAGGTAAAATTGACTTGTAAGCTTTCACAATTCTTCTTTTTATATTTTTTAATTCTGGATAAACAAATAACTGCAAATGAAAAAGGATAACCCTTGAACTAGTATCATATTCCTACATAATAATAATAATAATAATAATACTCAGTTTTTATATAGTGCTTATTAGAATCACTAAAGCACTTCCAAACTTGGAGATTATTACCCCGGCTTAAGCTAAGCTGCCATTGCGGGGCTCTAGCATTTCAAAGAATTAATTCCCGCCAGGTACCCATTTACATGTGTCATATGTTATCGTATCATATCATATCATTTAACAGAGGTAGTATACTTTTTAATTTGGAGTCTGGACCCAAATTTCTGTCAACGAATGTTGGTGTACATGTACAGTAGCCCTATCCTATCCACCCATAACAGTAATTTCCATTATTTTGCCATTTTCACCAAGATGCAGTCAATATCAATGATTTAAAAAACCTCAAAATGCAAAGTAAATATTCTTATCAATATTTAAAACACTGGTTATTCCGAAAATCTTCCTGAAAGCAGGGTCACCTTATAACATTTTGGTTCTCCTTTCGCAGGATACATTGTACATACAAAGTACATGTATGTCTCTATAATTTTAGGACATATTCATTTTATATGCTGCCCTGGCTTATTATGCACACTTCTCCCCAATGCCCTAACAGTCAACTCAGCATATTGGCTGCACAACACAGGCAGGAATGGAATTGCATTATTCTTAGTTACCATGGTAACGTAGCTAGATGCACCTTCAATCATTTCAGCATCTTACTGCTGTCCTTGTAAATTCACTTGATGCCTGGATGAGTGCTTTGAATTTTAATCATGACATAATGCATTTATTTGTAATATTCTTGTATAGCTCTGCAAACTGCAGTGCATCACCATAGGGAGGACACACCTTAGAAGTATTAATTCATCTTGGAAAGAAGACAGCATGTACCTGTACCAGAACATGTGATTTAGTAGTGTTAATTCAAATAATACTTTATGTCAGTGGCAGATCCAGGATTTTTTTTGTCTACAGTATGGTGAGGTGGGGGGGGGGGGGGGGGGGGGGGAGAGGGGGGGGGGGATGAAATCACCCGGCCCACTCGGCCCCCACAGAAAAGAGAAGAAACAGAAATGAGTACAATGAATGGATATAATACAAGTTAGTCTGAATTATTTGATGCACGTTGTTGATGGTCCATTATTTAATTTATACTGGGAATCTCGCTCAACAAGACTAGCTTTTCTGAGATTCCCTTTTTTCCCCTCTCAGTTAAATCAAGCAATATAAAATATTTTGTCTTATTCTCAAACGTAAATGTACTCTGTAAACCTTTTTGATTACGAACATACTAGTCAGTATTTCGTTAGTTGTATAATTCATTTGTTCTATTATATTGTATCACTGTATGTTTTGTCATTTAATTTGTGGATATTTGAGTGGAAAATAAATCAAATCAAATCAAATCAAACTGTCTAACTTGGATTTTATGGGTTTTTTTTCTTTGTCTTTGTCTTTTTCTTTTTAGTTCGGCCACAAAATAAATCATTCAAGTCACAATGATAGCGGTTTAATTCATTTAGAAAAGTAGGTACTGTACTTATTACAGTGTGCTGGGGTGTCTAATGCCGGAATACTACCTGGCATTGTGTTTACTCAAGCAAACGTGTACGCTGAGTCTGAAGTGTAATACAAATAGCTACAGAGTCCAATCAAATGACAAAGGGCCAACATATGCAACTATCTACAATTCTACAGGTCTGAACTGTACACCCCTTTTATCAACAGACAAAACACCGGTAGACATTTGGAAACTGTGCCAGTGGCACTGGCCATAGAATGACTGATCTGTTAGAACAGAAGCTCCATCTAGCCTCCATGAAGGGGTTGCAGTGGGGGCAGGGAGGGGGGAGGCACATGCCCCCAGTGCCACTGATAAAGTGAAAAAATAGTTTTGCACAAAATTTTACAAAACTAATGAAATTAAATGCCTTACACATGTAATTGTTTCATGGAAATTGGCTCCAAATTTAACTGCGTCTCATGATACAGCACTTGTCTTTTTGCAAAGTACATGTACATGTACGGAATAGCTCTTCTAAAGTTCTAATAATAAAAATTGAGGTTGATGTTGTGAATATTTCTTGTATATATGTATATCAAATATTGATTTTCTGGAGCTGTACTAAATATACATGTACATACATGTATGTAAGTATAATAACACTGAATGTCGACTCTTTTGATTGAAAAAACAACAACTAACCAAGAAAAATGGAACTGCGCCTTATATGCCTCCTCCTAAATTCAGATAACATCATTGCAGTGGGTGGATGCATACAAATTACAGAATTTAACACATGTACATGTACATGTACATGAGCATGAAGTATCATTATCTTGCTGAACTATACTATCTGTTAAGTTGAATAGTGTATTGGATTTTGTTTTATGTTACTTCTTACATACATGTACAAAGAAGTTTGAAGGATAATGCTTTGAAGGGGGTGTCACACATGACCGCAGATACGAAGATCATGAGTTCCATCCCTGGCACAGCCCCTACATGTGCTGTACACTATATTTCTAAAGGGGAATACCACTTTTATAATTAGCTGATTATAAAAATAGCAGAAAAACGAGAGAAACAAATGAGTGAAAGATGAACTGGCATCACTGTGACGTATCTTACAAGGTCCTCTCCAATTTGCTCTGTACAGATACTTCATTAATTATATTCAATTTCTCACTTTTGATGATGGAATAGATTTGTTCATAGGGTTGTATAAAAACATATTTTCAATAATTATATTTAGGGTGCATGTATGATTGAACATTTTCTTTCATGAAAATAGAAATTTCTGCACTTTTTCAGTTCAGAGCAAATGGGAGGGAACTTTGAATGATAAGTCAGAGTTGCCAATTAGTGTTTGACTGATCGCAACTTCAAACATTTCTTATTTTAATCTGATTTTGCTCAAACTTTCACTTGAACCTGTTCCTCTTATTTTTCTTCTCCTATCAAAGACGACTTAATATCAGGGTGGACTTCCCCTTTTTAATAAAGCAAGACATTTTAATCAACATTGCCTCTCTTCACCCAGGCGGAACCCAGTCGGATACTGTTAAAGCCATTGTAGTTTGCTCATATTGTTAACGTCTCTAGAATTAGCTAGCGGATCGGGGGGGGGGGGGGGGGGGGAGCTGACGGGAAATATTATATTATGAGACATTTTTATTTATGACGCATGTTAATTGTAGGCAGTATGAAATTGAGGGGCCCATGCACATTATAAATAATTATCCATATTTATGTACATCGTTTTCATTGTTAAGTGTTATATTGTATTTTCTATCATTTGTACTTTCACTGTCAATAAAGCCATTGGAAGCAAAATTTCTATGTAATGTTTGCATGCATGGACCAATAAAATAATCTTGAATCTTGAATCACTGGGAAGTGGGGAATGCACATTACTGTAACATTGTATGCAGTCAAACCTGAATCTCATGATCGGGTAATAATATAGCTGTAAAGCGCTTGAAGTTGAAGACATGATTGATGTGTTAAGTGCTATATAAACCGTGAAATTTCTCACATATTTACAGGTGTGCTTCAAGATGGAGTGACTTGACAAATGCCTCTCTAACTCTAATGACAAAAAAAAGCTGTTTGACTTCATCTGCTTTGACTGCTTGTAAAAATATCAGTCCTTCCGCGTGTCAGTAAACACCTATCATCATCATGATCTTCAATGTCCAGAATTGAAGATGATGTTCTATTCTAATAAAACAAATGTGCAGCCACATGCATACATGTACACAATGATGCATCAGACAATGTAATTATGGCGGTTACTCTCGTGGGTGGCAAATTCCATTCTACAGTTTGAGTGTTGGACAAAGAGTTCTGACTCACAATGGTATTAAATGCTTTACCTCCAGAAACAGAAACAGATACTTTTACTGTTGATTTTATTCCAATTGGGATAAATCTTTAACCTGCAAGATCTCACAGTGAAAAAAACAAACGGTAAAGTGCACTGATCTCCAAATTTTTCCTACATATGTGTTTTTGTATGTTTCATGTTATTAATTATTTCCTTCATATTCCATTAGCCCATATTGCCAGGTAAAGATGTTTGCGGTTGATTGGGCCTATTGGGGAAAACGAGTACCGTATTTGCCGGCGTAAAGGCCGCAGGATTTTTGGAAGAGAAAATATCAAAAAGTTGGGGTGCGGCCTATGCGGCGAAGAAGTAAAAAAAGATTTTTTTTTTTTTTTTTTTTTTTTTTTAGTTTCGATTTATGGCGCTATGCCTGGCAATGTCTCCCAGCTCAGTAATCAGTGTGTTGACTCACCACTCGGAAACTACAACAACACTTAAATTTGTCTGTCATCTTGGTTTGAAAGTAATCTTTCTAATAGATCTCAATATGTAGTTTATAATAATAATTCCTCAATTTTTTGTATATAACAAATGGTGTACCACAAGGTTCTATCCTAGGACCTGGTACTCTATTGTTTTTAATTCACATTAATGATCTTACACATTCTTCTAAAAACGACATTGTTACTATTATTTGTGACAAGTTTACAAGCACAAATCAGCGCCTTTAACTGCACCTCGATGTTAAATGAAGGTCCTTCCCCGCATGGTTTTTCGGCAACAAAACAACAACAACAAAACAATTTTTTTTTTTTTTTTTTTTTTAATGTCAAAATCGGGGGTGTGGCCTATACGGCGCTGCGGCCTTATAGCCGACAAATACGGTATGGTAAAACCGGTCACTCAAAGATTTTTACATTTTTTAGGCACTTCTTGATCATTTTGAAAGCGATTTTTTTTTTTTTAGGGCTTCAATATTACACCATATCACAGACAATGATGACACGTAGGGCCGTGCATCTCAGATTTAACATTGTTAAACGATGCCTTTAAAATGGAACATTACTCACCTTGCCTGAATCTACCGGCTGAACAGTGATGCCATCGACCCCGATGTCAATGATCCTCCCAAGCTGGAAGCCATGCTCCAGATGAGGGACCCACACCTTACGATTCTCATCAAACATGGCCGCTTTCTACGACCTTCCACAGATGATGTCAAATTATAGGACGACGATCAGTTCAAGAAATCTGCAAGAGGGAGAGAGAGAAAAAAAACGGATCACTGACAGGAAAATAATGGTGTTCCAACATTTAGGGTTAGGTTAGTAAAATTGGGTATTAGTTTTGGTTAGGTAAGTTAAGGTTTAGGTTTAGATTTAAGTTTGGTTTAGGTTTAAGTTTAAGTTTAGGTTTAGGTTCAGGATCAGGGTTAGGGTTGTAATTGGGTTTAAGTTTAGGTTTAGCATTAGGGCTAAGAATAGTGTTGAGTCCAGGGTTGAAGTTGTGAGGATGGTTCGGGTAGGAAATTACCATGGAGCAGTTGTTGTAGAACCAAGACTAACTGAAGAGTACGGTCTTCAGGGTCTATTAACTTTTTACCACTCTTTCAGAGTTCAGGTTTAAATATAACTTTGTACGCCTGAACCAATACAGTCATGGAAAAAAAGATATGGCATACGTCTTTCTACCTAGATCGAATAGGAAAATACACCCAATGGTGGACTGTACTTTATTAAAAAAGAATGAAAAGTGAAAAGTGGAAGTTAGTTGAATTGATGAGCAGCAGGATACGGCATGAGACCTATCATTGCAAGAGACACCAGCACAAAACCAACAGTTGCTTCACTAAAACTTTGTCTTTCCCATCAGTTGCTGCAAAACTGTGGAACCAGCTACATGTACCTGCTATGCAGACAGCCTCATCTGTTGACTAGTTCAAGAAACTACTCAAGTCACATCTATTCTGCTAGAAATTACTTTATTACAAGCCTACATATACTTTGCTGATCTCTGAGAAGTGTCTAACTTTTGTTTTTAAGTGGCCCAAACATTGTGGAGCGTGTGTGCATGCAGCGCTTTGTAACTGCAAGGAAAAGGTGCTATATCAAATATCTTTTGGATTGGATTGGATTGGATTCTTAGCAAAGGCGCTAAAGACTAAGTTTAAGTTTCAAGCTTCCTGGTACAATGTAAGTCCAAATACACGTACAACATTTCCTTATAAATTTCATGGAATAGCTGGTCACCAATGAAGAGGGGTTTCCCGAATATATTGTTTAATGAGATTCTTATTTAATCATTTATCAAATATCAGTTCGTGCATCCTCTTCTTATGTAATATGTGTATACACACATGGATTTCCCACCTCTGTTTAGTTGAGTCTCAAATTGACTTGCTAAACCTTAAAGGTAAAGACCAGTTTTGGAAATGCCCCCCTCTCAAAAACTGAAATGGAAGCTCTTATTACCAATCATGTGAAAGAATATGTTTTGACTAATACGTGATCATACAAATTTTGCTGAGAAACCGCCTACTAATTGATATATTTGGTAAATTATTATATATATTTGGACCTGATAGATATAACGCACGTATGTAGTCCCACATCTTTCTGTATACATTGCTTGTTACTTTACCAAGACTGGGCAAAATTTCTTATCATTTTGATGATTCCAGAACCTTGGAGTACACACCAATAGTTATATGCTAGATGATCAACCTTTTCTGATTGATTCCACAACGTTTCTTTCACAATGCAATCGCATGACCATAACTGGTCTTTATCTTTAACATTCATTCAAACTGATTAGGGCTAGTTGTAATCACTTAAATTGGCGTAATGTCAATGTGGTGTGCATGTTGTGCCAGACAACTTTTCCATTTGTTTCAACACGACACAAACATTGACTAAAATGTCAATTTTTCAAAATGTAGGACTCAGGAGGATCTTTTCTTTTCTTTTTAGAAGATCAATTCTATAATATAATATGCTATTCATAATATGCTATATATCATGTTACTCTTTAGCTTCTCTCTTGTGCTCCTGTGACCAGTTTAGTTATAAGTCTTTGCAGCTGCAGCTTATGGGATCGCTGATCTCCAAAATAGCAGAGGGAGAATAAAATAATGATGATGATGATCCATGTCATCATCTTATAACATGATTTACAATCAGCTTAGTTTGGTCAATATGATTCGATAGAGCCTACATGTATTACTCTTTATAAAATGGCTCTAGTATTTTAAGCATCGTGATTGGTCAATACGCGTCACATGGCATTGACAAATTTTTGATGCAAGCACGATTTTCCAGAAATGAGTGCAGAAAAAGCGCAACAAAAAGTTATATTGCACGACCATGAAGATCCAGTGCGCGCGCGTACGCGTAGTACTAGTACGCTCCCTCGAGTGCATTGTAGGCTATAGGCTACGCGTAGCTAATATTGTACGCTCCACCATGATCCCCAGCGCAGCGTACGCGTAGCTTAGCTCTAGCTAGAGCGGGGTATTATTAGAAAGCAAATTTTTGTTTTACTTTTGCCTTGGAATTAGACCCGTTTTGACTTTTGGATTTTATAATGAAGCCAGGAAATTCAGCTGTCTGATGTAGACTCGTCTCTAGACACCCTATGCATTTTATTTTTAATCAAACAATGAATCCCGTGGACAAACCTAAGTAAATATAGACACTAACATTTATCTCTTAGATGGGTATTTCATGATTTAAGGCTGTCATAATGTATTTACGGCCATCTTGGATGCCACTTGAATTTGAATCTGATATCTTTGAGTGGCTCTGGGTTTAGAGAATAAAATAATGATGATGATGATCCATGTCATCATCTTATAACATGATTTACAATCAGCTTAGTTTGGTCAATATGATTCGATAGAGCCTACATGTATTAAATATATTCTACACATGTGAAATTACAACTTCGCTGAACTGTCCATCAAAATAAGCAAATCTATTCATTCAGGCAAAGCTCGACCAATTTACCACTTGTGTAATGTATCCAAATCTAATGGATACATCTTTGGGAAGTGCCTCAATAAGAAATATTTCTTTCTAGTATGAATAATTTGTCCCTATTTTCACGAAGTGACGGTAGTGAATGAAAATCACATTCACTTTGCGTTACGATTTTCCTCAATACCGTCACTTCTAACTCCGGGAAGCTCCAACACCGGCGCGCAGCGTCGGAGCTTCGGTCGAACTGTCGTGGTGGCTTCGACAAAAAAAAATGGGGCGACGTTATCGTTGAAATCTGCAAAGGGAGTACTTACAATTTTTACATCATAGGGTGCACGAATCCTCAGGGCATAACAATGATCACTTGAATTCATAATTTGAAGAAGTCTTCAATGGAAAAAAAGGGTTTTTCAGAGCACTACCCAAACGACTCTTCCTTGTTGCAGCGTCGATTCAAAATGGCGAAGAGACTGTACGCATGCGCGGCAGAGCCGCAGAAAGTATGAATATTCATGCTATCGAGTGCCGATCGCTCGAAATCGCTGAATATGCACGAGGTTGAGAAGGACTCTGTTTGTTCGAGTCGTGCATATTCAGCGATTTCGAGCGATCGGCACTCGATAGCATGAATATTCATACTTTCTGCGGCTCTGCCGCGCATGCGTACAGTCTCTTCGCCATTTTGAATCGACGCTGCAACATGGAAGAGTCGTTTGGGTAGTGCTCTGAAAAACCCTTTTTTCCCATCGAAGACTTCTTCAAATTATGAATTCAAGTGATCATTGTTATGCCCTGAGGATTCGTGCACCCTATGATGTAAAAATTGTAAGTACTCCCTTTGCAGATTTTAACGATAACGTCGCCCCATTTTTTTTTGTCGAAGCCACCACGACAGTTCGACCGAAGCTCCGACGCTGCGCGCCGGTGTTGAGCTTCCCGGAGTTACGTCACTTCGTGAAAATAGGGACGAATTGTATTTCAACAGTCAGAATCCGAATGCACACATTACTTTAATATGACCATGATGACTAATTGTCTACTAAACTAGGCAAGTCGGTATTTGTGTTGCCATGACCCATATCATGTAATAAATGTAGGACAAACATTTTAGGGCTAGCAACATTTTGCATTCTGACTATTGAAATACAATTATTCATTACAGTTAAATTAATTATTATTTTCATTGAGGCACTTCACAAAGAGGTATGGCTCGCATTAAATTTGGTGACATTGCGAAAATGGTACTACTACTAGATCGAGAGTCTACATCATTGTGTACAATACAGATACACGTCAGCGCTGCATAGCTCCGCACACAGCACTCAGTTCTGTCAAATTCAACCACCTGTTCAACTTCAAGACATGTTATTAACTAAAAAGTTTTTCGTCTGTCATTTACGTACCTCCACATGTACTTTGATTTCAGCAGCCTGAAACTGTCATTGGAAGTGACGACTCATGAACTTGTCCTCGCAATCAAACTGTCATGAACGATTTGTAGCAATTCTACCGGCTTCAACAGCTGTACTCCTTGTGGAAATATGCACGGTTGTACGGAGCGAGATTGAGGGAGTTCCGGTTTACGATGACGTCATTTTCGCTTCGTAATATAAACACACACACAAAACCAAATGATCCGCAACCAGTGGAACAAAAGTGCAATCTCTTTCTTCAGTGCCTATTGAATTCCGATTTTGTAAGTATAGTATATAGGCCTTACTCTATGTTTTCATTCCTAATTATAAAGATGCTATTCAAATATTGTTTATTGTTTTAGTTGTTTAGCCTTCAGGGCATCCAGTGAAAGTCTGTTTCGCAATTTAAAAAATAGTGGGAAAAAAAAGAAGAAAAAAAAAAGTGGGCGTGGTCCTTTTGGGTATATCTCGGTAAAGGTTATCACAATTAGGGACTTTTATATTCGCACGAAGACAATGGGGATTGCTACGATCGACGTCCTTTTAATGCACTGCCTTGAATGGACGTCACACGTTTCAGTCCACGCAAATCTAAAAGTCCCTATTATTGGTACAGGGTTGACGCACCCAACCCCAATCCAACCCTGGTATTAATGGATTTGTACGAAAGCAGACAAATAACAGAAAGAGAATGGCTAAAGTTTTAAATGAATCGGACCAATATAGTATGGCCGTATAGTTTGAAGATTAGAATGTTAGTCATTTTATATGTTGGAATAGATGGGGGAGTAGTCCGGCACTACATCACATTGACATTACCGCTCAGCAAATTTGAAATGGCCATACTATAGTGATTACAACTTTCACAAATTCATAACTTTGATACAGGCGCGGATCTACGGGGGGGTTTAGGGGGTTTAAACCCCCCCCCCCCCCCCTTGGGCGGCCTCAAAAAAAACAAAAAAAAAAAAAGGAAAAAAGAAAGAAAAAAAAAAGAAAAAAGAACGCACGCTGTAGAGAGAACCCTTTCAAGTGCAAATATTGTGAGAAGATATTCAACTCATCTGGTAACTTAATCCAAACACATGATAACTCTGGATATAACTGTGTATTAAACTGTTACTTGATTTAAAAAGACGTTATCATGCACTGCTTTTTATGGGTCTCCATTGTGTTAATAGATGCCAGGAAAACATCATTTACGGGGTTCAAATAAACACCCCCCAAAAAAATCGGCTCGCCGCTTCGCGCTCGTGGACGATGCTCCGCATCGTCATTATTTGGTCAACCCCCCCCCCTTAGCAAAAAGCTAGATCCGCCCCTGTGATATGACTTGGTCAGATTGCTTCTCTGATTGTTCTGCTTTCTTTTAGAGTAGTTGTCTATTTGGGTAGGATTTCCCGTTAAAATGATGCCGGGGCCGCATGTATTCATGCAAAACTTGTTTTATGAGAAAAGTTGTTTGCTGTTACTGCATGCACAAGATATATTTATAGGCCTATGTTGCTCTCCTGTATGGTACGGTAATACCGTATGAAATAGCAAGGACACGGTCGCACAGGCTGTCGAAAAAATCAACTTAACGCAATTTCAAGAGCCTAATTGTACAAATCAATTAACTTTGCTTATATTTCGAAGAAAGATACGTCATCCGACCATGATTTATAGCCTATGGGGTATATTATGCAATAAGGTACTGAAATTGCCAGTGGTCGACCTGATTTTACAAGGGTCTTTGTGATCGTGTAAATATATTATATAAGCCTACTTGTATGTGGATAATTTTGTTCCAAAACTTTCAATGAATACTGCTTAAAGGTAATACAAAGTTTTGGGAAATTTTGAAATTGGTGTATAGTGATTCTTTACCATTTTGATATATTTGGATGCCCCTGTGGATGTATTATAAGCACTAATAAAATTAGCCCCTAAAACACTACTGCTTTCGAGAAAAATTGAATATAAAAATTTACCGGTAAATTTTGATAAATTTCAAATAGCGCCTACTGCCGTACAATGCGATCTTGGACATTTCAGAATATGTAGTTGTGATATATAATTTTTAAACGGGAATACCTAATCGGTTGATTTTAGTCAAGAAACATTGTTTTATAGCCTAATTAATATATTGGCCTTGAGGGGATCTATACAACATAAAGAGTTTATTATTTACAATTTCAAAACTTTAGACTCGATTTCAATCGCGACAACGATCGATGAATATTGTAGGATCGCATATGCTTCCAATATAATCATTTGAACCAAATTCATGACCCCATACCAAAACTTTGTATTACCTTTAAGTATAGCCTGTCAGGAGCTCACGTCGATGTGTATTGTGTTCACACTTCACAATATTGTTTTATTAAGGTTTACTCATCCACTTAATAATTGTAAATCTTTAGGAACATACGCCATGCTAGGAGGAACAAGTGCATGGAGGTGTCGTAGTATAGTGGTTCATTCATCTGACTTGACTCTCAATCCGTATTTGCTGCTCTTCACCCATGCATAAATATTATTATTATTATTATTATTATTATTATTATCATTATTATTATTATTATTATAATTATAGATCGGGGTTGGGGTAGAGGGTATAGTTAATTCGTCCAACTTATGTTTAAATGTCGGCACTATAGTATCCCTTTACAACCATTACCCTATATTCTGAAAGATTGCTGTAGGTCTCAGCAATTCGTTGTGGAGTTTTCAGTTGACTTTCTCATGCATTTGCCCCCCCCCCCCCCCTCCCTATAAAACCCGAAGTGGGGTCGACACCTTCATGCTAAAAGTGGTTATATGAAAGAATGACGGCACCCGATCTTGACCAAAAATAGGTTGGGATGAAGATGGAGGTGGGGCCGGTGCAATCATTTCCTTCCCTCCCCCTCTCTCTCTCTCTCTTTCTCTCTCTCTCTCTCTCTCTCTCTCTCTCTCTCTCTCTCTCTCTTTTTATCTTTCGGAGTACATGTGAGATAGGGCACGTGCCTTTTGTGTCTATGATTGTATACATGCACTGTGGATAGAGAGAGAGCCAAACAGAAATTTTGTTTTAGTGTGGGTCTGCAAGAGAGAAAATAGATCCGAAGCTGAGATCGGTTGACGTGCCGTTTTACATTATGGGTATAGCGCCATCTCTTATGAACATTTTTTTGATTGCGGGGGCGGGGCATGATCTCTAAGAGGGAGGGGTTGTTTCTGCCCCACTGCTCTAGTTTTTGTCTTTCAGTTACAATATTTTAATAAAATATTGTGATCGGCTCCCTTTCCCTTCTCTCATTGGCATACACGAGGGGCTATATTCGATCTTAGCTTGCATTTCATTAGAAATGACTCGCGTTCAACTTTATAAGTGCTTTTTTAATGTAGGGATGAGAAACTTGGGGCTAGGATTAATCGTGATGGAATCAGAAAAATCCTTTGCACGCTCAAACTGAGAATCACGGAGAAGAAAAAAAAGAATTAAAAACAAGCGAGATAGAGAGAGAGAGAGAGAGAGAGAGAGAAAGAGAGAGAGAGAGAGAGAGAGAGAGAGAGAGAGAGAGAGCAGTGGCAAAAAACAGGTAAATTTAAAAATAAAATAAAAAATAATACGGGCCCCTTCCCCTGGTGCAAAGGGGGGGGGGGTGGGTGTTGATTCGGCGCTAAATATTTTCTCATTAATTTCGAGTGCTCCTCCCCCCACCCCCCCCCCCCCCGCTCTTTCGCCGGCAGGCTTATCCCCTCCCCCGGATAATTTGAAAAAGTGCACACAAAACATGTATAGCAAATACTGACTTAAAACTGCAACAGGTCTTTAGGCTCTGGAGGGCCCAAGAGTCCAGCGTTTAGACTAATAAATATTCTTCAAAATGTACAAGTAAATATTGTAGACAATCTGTATTCCGTTGGTGTCGCGTAAGCACATACAGATTAAATCGAAATAGATCAGTGCTACAAAAATGAATATTCCGCTTGCTCCATTCAGTATAAGGAGTCACTACAACATAGTCACCGTCGCCCCTCTCCTTCACTATGTTCCCTCGTCTCTCACACTGGCTTACTGATGCTGGGGGGGGGGGGGGGGGGGTGGGGGCTTGGTGCTTGCCCTCCCCCTCCCCCCCCCAATAACTTCAAACGTTTTTCTCACTTTTGTTTGTAAATTATACTTTTTTATGCGTTTATGGAAAATGACAAAATCCCAAATTTACAGTCAGGCAAAACATATAATTATTTAAAGCCTACATGTCAGGGCCCGGAGAGGCAGGGCTCGTGGGGCTCGAGTCCTCCCCCCCCCCTGGTCCCCATGGTACTTTTTGAAAAGGTATGTTGAAGAGAAATAGAAAAGAAAGAAAGAAAGAAGAATGGTGACCGGCTCCGCCCCCTGGACCCCACGCCAATTAGTGACCTGCCAGTGTCATGTTTGAGGTATTAAAATATGCTCTTTTGACCATAATGTAAATGCCTAAAACCCATGAGCTTTCGGAGCTCCACCCCTTGACCCCCCCCCCCCCCCCCCCCCGCCTGACTTTGCCCGTGGACCCCACGCAAATTTACGCCTCTCTCGCTATATAATACGCGCTACTGGATCATTACTTTAGCCTCCCCATATTATATATGAAAAACGTTCGCGGGGCATGCATGTAACATAATAACAGTGGTGGTGATGCGGATTTTTTTTCTTCTGCCCCCCCCCCCCCCCACCCTCTCCC